>LPNX010469034.1:35008-54055 GCA_001517045.1 Pseudotsuga menziesii
TGTGAAGTAGTTGTTGGCTTTATTCCATGGAGGATACTTATGGCTCGATACCAAGCTATTAGTTACAATAGAATTGATATCGCAGATTATTGGGTTGCTGATGAAAGGTGCTGATCCATCGCAATCCTTCAGGGGAAAGGATAACAAAAATATATTAGGTGCCAAGTTGAAGAATAAGTATGACGTTGTCAGGGAAAAACGTGCATACATCATCAAAACCATCAATGACAGGGCCATCTGAGTTGTAACCAAGTTTTTGAATGTGAATATGGTAAGGAAGAATAGACTGAATCAATGTACTTCTGGATTAATTGCATGCACAGAGCAATGCACTGAAGGTGTCCAAATGAATTGGTTGTTGTTTCTACTAAATCAATTGATGGAGGACGTAGTGTTGGTCCAAGAAGGTAAGTGACCCTTTACATATCATTGGTTGCTAATTTTGATTGTGCTGGTGGGGTGGATGGAACCCACAATTTATCAAGGAACGAAAGTAGAAGTCACCCAAACATGCAAGGGCACACGTTACTAGAACTTATGGTGGATTGATATGAAGGAGCACCAAATCGACTACGCTATTCAATTTTATTTGTACTGGGATGCACTGCGATATGGAGTTGGCAAGGTTCCACACCTCACTCAGGAGGTAAAGACAAACTATAGGTGGGTTGTACAGCACCAAATCGACTACTCTATTCAATTTTATTTGTACTGGGATGCACTGCGATATGGAGTTGGCAAGGTTCCACACCTCACTCAGGAGGTAAAGACAAACTATAGGTGGGTTGTACAATTTGCGATGAGGCCGCATGCCATCCATATTCAAGCGCGTCATGATGGTGAGAAGCAATGGATCACCATCTAGTATAAAATGACAGATGAAGAGGTATATTCCATCATTGATGAGTGGCCTGTCAAGTGGAAAGTCCCAATTAGTATTGAGGACCTATCAAACAATAAGGCAGGTCCCCCACCTGATATGCCGGTAGAAACGAAGCAAGTTCAAGAAAGTGATAAAGAGTCCAAATAAGAGTCTTCCAAGAGTTTGAAAGATTCTAAGATAGAAACGCATTTTGAATAAGGGAGGTTGACAAGAAGTTTCAAGTAGAGAGAAGGAAGAAATGCCCCAAAGATGACGGATGACCAGGTGAGTCACATACTAGATGGGATTACCACTGCGACTACCTAGAGTGAGGAATAGTTGAAACAACACTTGGCTATGTTTTTCCACCAAGTTAAGGATTTGTTACAATTCTTGAAAAATATGATATTGGAGAAGGTTCCACAAGTCAACGGGATACAAAGAGAAACAGAAATTGGTACACGCAAGAGAGTGTACAATGTGCGAATTCCATTGCATGNGTGTACAATGTGTGAATTCCATTGCATGCACTGGAGTCTGGAAGTGACTATATTAATGCAACAATGTACTATTTTGACACCATCAGCATGGGCATTAATGAGTTTCCCATGCATGTACTTGCACGATTACAAAAGACAACGATCCAGGATCTCACAGATCAAGAAGTAATTGTATGTGATCACCTTGTCAAGTCGCAGGAGCAAGTCGTAGTAGCAAAGGAATAGATCACAAGGATGAGGACTGCACAAGGAGCATAATTTCTTTCGAAGGAAAAAGACTTAGATGATAGAGAAGGGCTGGAGAAATCCATTACAGTAACATGTCAGAAAATACCTGACATCACCGAAGAAACTTTTGTTGAAGCGAAGATTCTGTGACTTGGACATCTTATCGTAGAGTTGAAGAAAGAAAATGAGGAGCTGCAAGCATAGGCAATTCTAAGTACACCACCGGATCAGGTTGCATACAACAAAGTAAATATTGAGGATGGAGATTGTTACACTAAAATCTAATCACCATCATGTTATGAGATAGGTATTGCTTTTTCTGCTTCAATCCCTCATATTTTTCGCTAGAGAAATGACAGGAAAAAATATCCCCTTACAATGTTTCCTTGTTTTGAGCTGGTAATGCTCCTCTTCCAATGNCTTTGTCTGCTTCAATCCCTCATATTTTTCGCTAGAGAAATGACAGGAAAAAATATCCCCTTACAATGTTTCCTTGTTTTGAGCTGGTAATGCTCCTCTTCCAATGACAAAAGGCGTTACCCAAGTGGTGCTAGGGAAGCATCACTACTGATACATATCAAAGATAGGCGCCACCACTTCTATCCTTACTAGAAGAAGCGTTACCCCCTTAACACCACTTGTTNGGCATTACCCAAGTGGTGCTAGGGAAGCATCACTACTGATACATATCAAAGATAGGCGCCACCACTTCTATCCTTACTAGAAGAAGCGTTACCCCCTTAACACCACTTGTTTTCTTCTTTGGAAGAGCGGTGCTCAAGTTTTCAAGGTAAAAAAGAGAAGTTTCGAGAAGATTCTCGAAGCTGACCTCCGTGGAGCCTCATCCCGATGTTCTAGGACTAGCTAGAGCTCAAGATCCTCCCATTTAGGATCTTATATCCAACTCACCCATGATATCCTCAACCATACCTATCCCCCCATGCCTTTAAATATTGGCTCACCCCCCATGGGAAAAAGGAGGAAGAATTATGATGCATACCCAAACTCTGTCAAAATCATTCTTGAGTCTTTGGAGGCAAGGTGAATTTAGAAGCAAGGAGCCATTGGAAGGAAATATCTACACCAAGGAATGAAGGTTGTAGTCTCTCCAATCATTTCTAATAAAAAATGTCTTTTTTGAGTCTTTGGAGGCAAGGTGAAGTTAGAAGCAAGGAGCCATTGGAAGGAAATATCTACACCAAGGAATGAAGGTTGTAGTCTCTCCAATCATTTCTAATAAAAAATGTCTTTTCTTTCCCATATTTATTGTTTCATGTGTTTATATTGCTTGATTCCTTGGTCACGAGCATAGATCTAGTTGATTATATGGTATGCTGTCATGTTTCTCTTTTTGTTTTCCATATTTTACAAGTTATTTTGTGAGGATAGTGAGGACAAACTTTGAGAGAAGTATCATGGAATTTCATTCAATTGATTAACCAGATCTAGGGGAATTTTAACATTTGGTGTTTGTGTTTTGTTCTAGACCTGAACCATTTAGANGAGGACAAAATTTGAGAGAAGTATCATGGAATTTCATTCAATTGATTAACCAGATCTAGGGGAATTTTAACATTTGGTGTTTGTGTTTTGTTCTAGACCTGAACCATTTAGATCTAGGGAACCAGCTCTTGTCCGCAAAAGGTGTGTATTTCCAGCTAAGAGAGACACCCATATTGAAGACTATGAGAAGGTAGCCAAGATACTAGTGGACGAAACCACACAATTTTGTATGAGTGTGGTCCAAGACGAACAATTGCATCAGCTAACCGCATAACTTCATGAGGCAGAGGCATAGCTAATGACAATGCATGAATATCTAAAAAAGATGCCCCCAGTGGTGCAGGTTAGTAAGGCCACGAATTTAAATGAACTTTAGCAGTGAACAAGAAAATCATGGGAGAGGCATCAATGCCACACAACCTAGTTGGATGAATTCCAGGACATGGGTGAGCAGCGGGCGATGAATGTTGTGAGTGCGCTGGTGACTAGTCACGAGAGCCACAGCCAAGTGGCCGAGAAGATTGTAGACCACCAGATAGAACATGATACAAAATATTGTGCAGTAATAATCCTGCGGACAAAGGAAGTGGTTGATGATGTCAAGAAATAATATGATGACTTCAAGGTCTAGATCAATGCCTACATGATATCTAGCTGACGTGGATCGATGGTGATACATATTGGGGGCATGTTGGCAGGTGGTTTGGATGTGCATGGTGTGATAGCGACAAAGGAAAAAGAAGACTGCACAAGAATAAGAGGTCAAAAAGGGTCGGCTTGGTCGCATTTTTGTAATTTTTGTTCAAATTAGTTATAACGTTAGTTAGATGTGGACCACTTTGTAAAGGAACAATTCTATACAAGGAATTATAAATGTAGTAGAAAGATATTTTTGGAAATTTGGATCCATATCTTTTTGTGTAATTGAATATCTGAAGTTCATAACAATTCCTGTCTTTTTTCTATCTTTGCGAACGATTTTGTTGGGTTTTGGTCTAAGGATATCGACAAGGAGATGAATTTTGGAAATGTATGTTGACCTACAAAGTAATATGAAACTAAATTTGCTGGAAATTCCATGTGCCATTTTTGTATGATGTGATATTTGATCTCATGATTGTTGTCTATGCGGTTAATTACTGTGATTTGAATGGTTAATTGTTACAATCTAAATGTCTTAATGTTTTTCATATTTGAATGATGAGAAGTCTTCACATGATGTACAGATTCTTGTATGTCGGTCTGTTTTATGCATAACGAATTGGTGCGATGTTAGATATGCTAATAGAAATGGAAAATGAATGATAAAAACTTGTTTTGGATCTCTAAGAAATAGTGCAATGGAGAGAGATTAAGTGTGTATGTCCTCTTCCCCTTGTTAGGATTATAAGGAGAAATATTAACATAATAATGAGCGAGAAATAAAATACACATGCAACAATTCAAGATGAGACACAATATACCCTGGAAACCCCATGCCAGAAAAACTAGCACCAATGAATATCTTCATTCATGGCCAAAACTGACCATCCGGGCCAAGCGAACTAGCCACCGCTCACCTCTATGCCACTTTACAATGGATCCTCCTCAAGCCTTTTAAAGGCTTAATCACATGTAATACCATGGGATACAACAAGCCATGTGCCCAAACCATGTGCTAGACCTAAACACCTTTGACTCAATCCCAAGTCAAGGTTAACCCTAACACCCCTCTATGGAAACATGGTTCTTGCAACCCTCCCTTAAACATATTGGGTGAAACCTCATCTACTTCACAAGTGTTATTGGATAGGGTAAAACTTGTCTAGGTTGGTGTTAAGGGAGGTCACATAGAAAAGGGGTGTCAACAATGTGTGAAACCCTGTCGATAGAAGTGAGTTGACATTACTATGACCAAACACTTGACTAGATGGGATGAAACAATGCCAGTAAAGTATTGTATTGCTGCGACTGCTGCTAAATTTTTATTTGAAAATGTTGTGACTAAATTTGGCTACGTGAAAATTTTGATNACACCTGACTAGATGGGATGAAACAATGCCAGTAAAGTATTGTATTGCTGCGACTGCTGCTAAATTTTTATTTGAAAATGTTGTGACTAAATTTGGCTACGTGAAAATTTTGATAAGCGACCAAGGCACACACTTTGTCAACCAATTTATTGAGGTACTAACTTCCATATCCAACATAGAAATTAAAATCCATATCACCCTCAAGCGAATGGTGTTGTGACTATTGTCGAATAATTTAACAAAATCATGGAAAATGCATTAACAAATATTTGTAATGTACAATGAGATTACTGGGATCAGAAATTTTCCATAGTATTGTGGGCATATCGCATGACCTGTAAGAAGTTGACAAACCGAACTCCATTTTGTCTAGTATTTGGACAAGAACCTATGATGCACATGGAATACAGTGTACCCAGCCTAAGGATTGTTGCAATCACGTATATGACAGACATTGGTGTTATCGAGGAAATACTGTCATAGGTAATACGGTTGGAAGAATATAATTTTTTTGCAGGATACCATCAAAATGTTGAGAAATAATGACAAGAAGTATGACATGATCTCCACATCAAGAACAAGCAATTTCAGGTCAGATGCCTTGTTCTTTTGTATGATAGAAAATTATTCAAGCATCAAGGTAAACTAAAAACACATTGGTTAGGACCGTATATTGTCACACATATCACTAACGAAGGCACAATGCCATTGTAAAAGCTGGATGGAACACCTGTCATAGGATTAGTAAACAAAAGTAAGCTAAATCCTAAGTTAAGGTAACCATGACTCAGTTGATTGACAAAAGAGAGAGAGAGAAAAGAAAGAAAAAGAAAAAGAAAAATCATATGAAAAAATTATTGTCACAAACTCAGTGTCTTCTGCAATGGAAAAACAAAGGTGAAGTCAACCCTTCTATCATAAAAATAGGAATATGTCAAAGGAAGGATACCAATCGCAAGAAACATTGACATTGTCACAAGATGAATTTGAGTTGCAGAAATGACAACTGGCCATCATTAATTTGAAAATGTCGAGATATTTTGGCGGCGTACTTTTTGGGTTACTTCAGTCATTATTGCACCATAACTACCAATGACGTGACAGGTGATTGGTGGTTTCATTGTAATCATTTGGATGATTACACATGTGACAAAAATGACAACTACCTTTCCATTGATTGTCGAAGGGTAAACAACAACATAGTTTATGGCTACACATTGTTGGCCCAGGAAAGGAGCGTAGGAAAGAAACTCACATGCACAACTGAAGAAGATATGCCACATGTGTGATGGAGGAAAGAGAATATCATGAAGGTACCAGAGGACCCATGCAGGAAGATCAGAGATGTGCACGGCATGGGAAAGGCAAGCACAGAAAGCGCGCAACTAATAAACGACCAGAAAGTGAAAGAGCGGTCGTGGGTGCGGAAGGCAGCTTGATTCGGCGGATGCCACATGAGTGGAAGCACGCTGTAAGTAAGGCCATTAGTGCCTTGTGTCAAGTCATGATCACCACAGCTATAGCCTGGGGGGTAGCTGATGGTGACAGTTAACAGACTACCTATAAGCAGNGAAGCACACTGTAAGTAAGGCCATTAGTGCCTTGTGTCAAGTCATGATCACCACAGCTATAGCCTGGGGGGTAGCTGATGGTGACAGTTAACAGACTACCTATAAGCAGTCGACCTGGGTGGTCATCTAAAATAATATAAATAAGAGAGATTTAATAGTGAGAAGGTTGCTTTTTGTTAGCCATAATTACATAATAGGTTTGATAGATGAGATTTGTATATAGTTGCAGAAAACAGATCTAAGAGGAGGGTAAGTAGGAATCTACAGGAGACAGTCTGAGTAGTGTAATAGGAGAGCTCTGCTAGAGCGATGCAGATGCTAGGGAAGTCGATCTAGGCTGTGTGCGGATCTGTAGGTAGTAGCAATAGATTAGGAGAAATAAGACAGAGAGCATGAGAACCATAAGTCTAAACTTAAAGATAGATCTCAAGATCATTCTGCATCCCACAGATTGCAAGGTTCTATATCCTTTCTCATGCCAAATGAAAAGCACCTTGGTGGTTTTTCTCAGATGGGTTTCCATGTTATCTCTTGTGTTTGAATGAATGGCTAATCTGGTGAATGTCTATGTGATTGATTACTATTTGCTTTCCGTAAAATGTTCAAATGTTACTTAAATATATGTTATCAATCTGCAATTGGTAAATGAATGAACAAAATGCATTGTTGAATTGAATCTGTATATATATCATTCTATATGATTCTTGTTATGAATCTTGACTTAAGTCGTAGAGCCAATTGACATGAATCAGCTGCGTCACATGAGTTGCGCCAGCTGTTATACCTAAATTCGGTCACCATCATGTGATAATATCCTTAACTTCCATGTTTTCCCTTAATCCCAACACTTGGAGTGGAAACTTTCTTTGTTTGTCAATTCTACTTGAAAAAACCTTGCATCACGTTTATCCTGTGGCTGATGAGCGGTACCTTGCTCAGCACCACCTATATCATGTTATATAGAAGCGGTGCCACCACCTATAGTATTTGTTCTTAAAGTGGGTCTCATCTAAACCGCTCTGTCATAAGGGAACAAAAGTGGTACCCTGGGTAAAATGGGAAAAAGAGAAGTTTCTCGAGGCTTCTAGATCATGAGCCTCATGTCCTCCCTTATCCCTATCATTATGGGTTAGTTTGAGCTTGAGATCCCCATTGGTAGGATCTTGGAGCCACCTCACCCACAATTCTCTCAACTATTCCTATCCATTGAGCCTTATAAATACAAGCTCATATCCATAGTTGAGGGGGGAGAACTATAGAGGTATTCTTATGCTATTTAATTGACTACCCAGTCCAAACCATTGGAGAACATAGAAAGCAAAGTTGGAGCTTATGGGGATGAAGTGTTTGTCTCATGGAGGAGGTTGTCTACACTAAAGCAATGGTTGTAAGCTTCTCCATACTTTCTTAATGAAAAGTTGGTTTTCATCCCATATTACTGTTGTTTTGATTTCACATGTATATGTTGTTAGATTCCTTAGTCACTAGCATGGATATGTAGATGATTTTCTGGTAGCTTTGATGTGCTTGTATGTTTGATATGTTTGCAAGTAAACAGGTTCATAATAGAAGCAATATTCTAGGTGTCTACAACATTTAGGGAAGGTCTTCATCCTTTGTCATTCACTCATTTGTTCTGGATCTGAACCATTTAGACCAGAGGAACAACTTCCTTCCGTAGAAGGTGCAATATTCCTGATAACAAATCTGGTGACTCTACTAGGGAACAATTCAAATCTCAGTTGATCTGATCTTCCTCAGTCCTTGAACTCTTGTCTAAATCCAGGCTCAGGTGCAATATTCCTGATAACAAATATGGTGACTCTACTAGGGAACAATTCAAATCTCAGTTGATCTGATCTTCCTCAGTCCTTGAACTCTTGTCTAAATCCAGGCTCCATCTCCAACTCTCTTCAATTAGATCTGCCATCTAACTTAGTGAATTTTGGTTTGAAACTTTTAGATCTGAACTATTTCAACTTTATATGCTCTTTTTTACTATCAATTCATCAATTTTTGCCTTGATTTGATCAATTTCTAACTTGATTTTGTGTTCTCCTTGTGTTTTGGATCTATTCAGGGAATCGCACATGTTCTGTTGGCAACATGCGGTGCCACTGCCTGAACTCTGTTAGCCATAAGCAGTGCCATAGCCTCAACTCTATTAGCCATAAGCGGTGCCACCGCCTAAGNGGGAATCGTACATGTTCTGTTGGCAACATGCGGTGCCACTGCCTGAACTCTGTTAGCCATAAGCAGTGCCATAGCCTCAACTCTATTAGCCATAAGCGGTGCCACCGCCTAAGTCCCGTTATCCAGAAGTGGTGCTTGTCTAGAACCGCTCTGTCAAGACCCCTCCAGCACGGTGCCAAGTAGGCCTTGTTCCAAACTAGTTTTTTATCAGTTTTTGCAAAAAAATGAGTTTGTTTGCTTTCAGTCCTGCACTATTAGTCTTGTGTGTTAGAATCTGAATGCTCATGGTTGAAAATTCTGTGGTAAAATATTGGTTTGGTTGAAGAATTCAAAAGCTAGATTAGGCTTGTTGATGATTCATTTGCTTCCATGCTTGTTGGTTGTGATTGTGAAAGGAATTTTTTGAAAGCTTAGGTCTTAGTTAGTTCTCTTTTCATATCTTTTATGAAGACTGAAAGAAAAACCATTTTATTAGCATCTTGATTTCATTTTTTTTTAATAGAGGACTTCTTTTTTGTTTTAAAAAAAAAGATTTTTTTTTTTTTTAGATTAGGTCATTATCATTATTGAGCATAAGGCATTGGATCTCTAATTAGCCTCACAAGCTTTCAGGTTCTCTGTGTTATTTTGTCTCTGTTGCATTAGTACTATCTCACCAAAAGAAAAAATAGTGTAGTTTTAAGTTAGATCTATCTATGTTTCAAGAAAATAAAAAAAATAAAGTGCATATGCATGTAGAGTGCTTGTTGTTTTTCTTTTAGGAAAAGAGACTCTTACCCTTTTGATTGCTTTCAAAAATAAAAATGAATTTGGAATGTGTTGCTTGTCTTTGATTTTGATTTGTTCAAAGTAGTTGTTTGGGATTTTTGGTTTTCAAAATGAAAAGAAATACCCTCTTTCCATCCCTGTTGGCCGGATTTTTTGACTTAGGCCAACTAAGGAGATTAAGCCCGGACAAGTTGCTTAAAGTAGCTTCCGGTGTGTTTGAAATGTAAAAATATTGCAGGTTTTGGTCTTGCTACCACCTGAATTTATTCCCTTAAGGAGAACTTTAAAAATTCAGTAAAACTTTATCCTAATTCTTTTACTACTTAAAATAAATCCTAGAGTTAGTTTCTTAAGTATAAGTTATCCTAAAATACTTTCTTAAGGAAAGACTCCAGCTTTAGGGTTTTGTTTTAAATATTTTAACTAAAGAAAAATTATTTTAAATTTTATCAAATTAATCCAATTCTATTTAACAGCTATTTAAAATAAACTAANGAAAGACTCCATCTTTAGGGTTTTGTTTTAAATATTTTAACTAAAGAAAAATTATTTTAAATTTTATCAAATTAATCCAATTCTATTTAACAGCTATTTAAAATAAACTAAACTAAGAAATAAAAAAATCAACTAGCTATCCTATCTCAGCCGAGAGCAACTTGAAAACTAAATTAATTATCAATTAATGATTAAAATAAACAAAGAGATAGACAATAATGTTTTAAATGAAAATATTTAAATCATTATCATTAAGTCACTCTGCTGAATATGCACAACAACAAAAAATTAAAATAGATAACTATTCTAATTCCTCTATAATGTTCTATTAATTAATAACTAATAATCAATACCAAATATTTGAATAAAAGATGATATTTATTATGAAAACATTGTAAAAATACAAATGAAATCAAAATAAACATGAAATATTTTATTACTAAAATTCCAATTCTCAATGCAAATATTGATAAATCAAATTCAATAATATTTTACTCAAACATTAATATTGTGTAAACAGAGTACTATTTTGGATAATGAATACAATTATAACACAGTATAATTGCACAAAAGCATAATGAGAAAGTGATATATTGAAATATATATATATATATAAAGTTTTCAAAAATAGTAACGGACAATGATACAAGTTTGAGAACCTAAGTCACAATCCTTTCTCCGAAGGCAAAACTCCAGCAAAGAGATTAAAACTAGAACTGAAATGATATTTCAAATAAGTCTATTTCTCTGATACTCCATCGAATTTGGCAGCAACTTCTCCACACACCATCCTTCAGAATGAAACAATTACACAAAAATTTTAAACATCTTGGCAGTGTTCATCTCAAGCTTTCTAAAACAAAGTTACAGAAAGAAATAAAATGAAAGAAAGACACAAACAAAATTGTTCCTTCAGATCTGTAGAGACCCTCCCCCCCTCTCTATTAGACCTCCAAGGTTGAATATATAACCGTATAATACAGTGGAAATGATAAAATCCAATCCCTAAAACTCTGGTTCGTTCCCAAAACCCAAACCGACCACAACAAAATGCTGAAAATACACCTCTGTTTGGACCCGAATTTATCCACGTTGGTTGAGGGATTTCAAAAACGGCTCACAATTAGGGGTAAAGGACCCCATTTGAGAAGTGGGTTTTCGATGGTTTTTCTAGATTCAAAATGGTTTGCTCAGAAAGATCCCCTCAAGATCGCCTCTTTCAACTAGTGCGCCACCTGTTTTTTGTTATCTTCTCTTCATCAATCTTTGAGCTTCATGGAACATCTTCCATCTTCTCATCTAACCTCCACGAACAATTGTACATCCTCTTATGCACTTTGAGATCTGCACACAAATAGAAATATAGATTAACCATATCAAAATGATTATATGAAGAATTAAGAAAATATAACAATAACATTTCATTTTTTTAAACAGTGCGTAATAATATGGTAAAAGGGTGGCTCAGTAAAAGAGCTAGAATTATCCCCCTTTATATATAGTTGGAAAAATAGAACTATAGCAATGGCATCGAACTTTGTAGCAGTAATATGCTTTCAACCTTGTGATCTTATTCTTCAGCATCTTTTCAATGCATTGGCCATTCTTCCTTAACCGACAAAGGAATGACACTGATCTCCTTAATTTATGTGATCCACTAATCCATGTGGCATCCCAAACTCAGCAATCATTGTGATCTCATTAGCGTGCTATCCTCTTTGGCGATCTGGGCGGTCTGGTGATAAGGCATTAATGACAATCAACAACTACTTGAAAATTCTGTTAGTGATTTAGTTGGTGAATCTTCTTCTTTATCTTTGAAATATGATTACATTAAGATTATGTCTCGTATAGATGTTGTTGATTATATCTAATTTATGACAAGTTCTTCAAACCTCTTGCAATTTCATAATGTTGTGCATAAATTCTATGGAGCTGACATAGTCATCCATAAATATATTGGCTTGCAACCGGTGTTGATATGTGGAGAAAGAGAGAATTCTCAAAAAGCTGTCCTGGAAAACCAATAAAAATGTCAAAGTTAAAGTCATTTAAAATCAATACTATCTGCATAACTAGATGTAACCTTTTCAAGATGCACCTTAAAATGTTATAACTATCCAACAAAACATTTTAGAAATTAATAAGTTATCAATCTTCCAAGTTTCTTAAGGATATTCATGGATTGAGAAGTAAGGTTTAAAATAACACGCTAGCCATTTGAGACAAATAATATTCACTATACATAAAAGCTTTCAAGTATCATTCATCTACATTCATATCAAAGTTAGTTTATTGAATTAACTTGCAAGTTTATTAGCATAGATCTAAGTGCACCATATTAAAAATATCAAAATGAATCTTTAATAAAACCAAAGTTTTATTTCTTTAAAAATTTGGCACTATTTGAAAAGATGATGTCACTTTGCAGTGTTAATATGTATCTTTTGTATCTAAATACATAGATAAATGCAACACGTTTTCTTAGAGTAGTTTATATAGTAATTCCAAAAACAAAAACAAAAACTATTACTTATTTTAAAGCATTGTGGAGGAAGAAATTGAATATAAATAAATAAATAAAGTTTACAACAAAAAAAAAGTATAATTAATTTTTAAAATAAAAATAAAGAAATTTTTGTGAACTTTACAATTTCAAATGTTAAAATCTTAAGATTTTCACATTTTATCCAATTACTTTCCACACGAAATATTTTTGAATTGTTAGAAATAGATCCTTGTGGAATATGATACTCATCAAACAAATTCTCAAATACTAAAACATATGCATCACTCCTAAGGATTTACAAGATGATCTAGTACTCGAAAATTTTAAGTGAATCACCAAGTCAAAGAAAAAGCAACATTAAATAAAAGGATCTAGGAAACAAGCCAAACTAAAGCAAGCTAAAAGCTAACCATTTACAAAATTTATGTGGGGGTCCCTTTATTTTCACTAAAATTGAAAGGAGTTGTTNCATAAAATAAAAGGATCTAGGAAACAAGCCAAACTAAAGCAAGCTAAAAGCTAACCATTTACAAAATTTATGTGGGGGTCCCTTTATTTTCACTAAAATTGAAAGGAGTTGTTGGGGTGCCACGAAATGGCGACATGCTAGGTGAACCAGTTATCTTTGTATGTTTACTTGAGGATTAAAGATATAGAAAAACAAAATCAAGATTTTCTCGAAAAATCAAACTTCACACCACATGACTTTATCCTTTCACTAGCCTATATAGTAAAGTTTGAACTTTAATACTGTCACAATCAAATGAATTATCACAACTATTATTCAGAGACTTCGTAAAGATGAATGAATTTGAAATATATGCATAGCAAATAAACCTTATCAAGAATGCTTTCTCAACAGTTAAGGATAATCAAATAACACCAGCATAAAGATATGACCTCCATACCTTACGAAGATATCTAGATAAGTTCCCCATCCATTAGATATAAATAACTAAAAGATAAAATTTGTTTTCTTTTCTTTTCTTTTTCTTCTTCTTCTTCTTCTCTTTTTATAATATATTAATTATATCTTTGATTCAAGACTACTATCCTAGCCTGGTAACCAGATATTGATAGCATCATTCATGAGAACTGCCATAGATAAACAAGTCGGCTTGTGATGAGACCTCCTGTCTCTTGATATTATGACCAAGAGCCATCACCCTGGTGATCAGAAATGATGTTATACTTGACAGGGCTGATGATCATGATTAGGTTGGCTCATGATGAAATCTCCTATTCTTCAATCAAAGTTTAGTTTAATTTTAATTTTTTTTCTAATGGATGAGAAACAAATCCNAAGGCTGATGATCATGATTAGGTTGGCTCATGATGAAATCTCCTATTCTTCAATCAAAGTTTAGTTTAATTTTAATTTTTTTTCTAATGGATGAGAAACAAATCCAGATAATACCCCTATATTAACATGGAAGGCCTAAAGATGGCTAATGTCATTGATTCATAAAGATTCTAGGAGAAATGTTTCCTGATAGGTTAACTTTCTTAGCTAATGATATCATTCTCAAAATAAAGTCCAAGAATAATAATTGTGAGTTCAACTGACTGATTAGCTAAGTTCATAAGAAATCTTTCAAGGCTAGGAGTGATTCAGTCACAGTAAGAACATTTGATATGGAAATAAATTTCTTACAATGATTTATTTTAAAGATATCAGGTTGATTAGTAGAGAGACATATGGACATCCATCAGTGTGCCATCAAAGTATTATTTATCTACAATGCTCCCTTACTACAAACAAAGAGAAAACTCAAAAGCTGAAAAATATTAAATTCACTACTAAAACCAATCAACCAAACAAATTTTAAGAATAAAAATTACTAATTGAACCAAAACATTCAAAAAGATAGAATCCGATCAAATACAAAATTCAACCAAAAGGTATGTATTGAAATCCAAAAGAAAAATTTATCGAAACTTTGACTGAGAGTCGAAGATGGTAAATAAACTCAAAAATCAAAATTCAAGATATGATTACTTTCTATGTGATGAGCTATACGAAATAACATAAAAATTACAAAATTATGACATGCATAAGAAATAACGACAAATCTCCTAATATTAAAATTGACCACAATATAAAGATTTAAAGTTTAAATAAAGGTCAATATAAAATAGAAAATAGGAGACATAAATATAATATGCATGTCAAAATGGTGATTTTCACAAAAAGCATCATAAGTTTGTTATTAATGTAAAGTTTCAAAAATATTACAGAATCATTCAATTGTTAAAATAATTTTTTAGGATTCATTTAATTAATCGATGAGAAGATTGAGTAAGTCAAATCCCTTTATTCATCATTATTTACAAAAGGAAAAATTAAAAGTCTAAGGTGTACATTTTTGTGAGAATAATTATAGGATGAGTGAGTTATGTTTAGAAGAGTGCAAAATTATGTATGACTAAAATCTCTTACTATTTGTTTTATGTAAACATTTCATCATTATTATTTATTCATAGTGAGAGAAAAATAATCAAAAAGAGATAAAAGGGTAATGAGTACTTCCCTAAATGACGATTCGTTTTCATCTTGAAATTTACACATCTTTTATTAACTGTACATTTATTGAAAATGAAGAAAAATAAGAAAAACAAACTTAAACTAAATCTAGAATTACTTCTAAACTGAATAGGTACATATGTATAATCAAATATACAACATGAACTAAGTAAAGTGAAATAACTAGTGAAATGAATGAAACATTTCTAATCCTACAAGAATAATATGTTCTTCTATTAATAACCAGAAATAATATAAAAGAAAACTAAAACAAAATCTATCATCCTTACCATTTGAAATTCTATTTATATGTAATGATAAGACATGCTTACCAGTTTCTAAAAACCTTTTGAGATAAGAATTTTCAAGCCACTCTGCAATTTTGTCATGAAACTTAGAATGCAAAGCATGATCTAAAAATATGAAATCCATACGTGGCAAACCTATCTTAGAAGAATCAAATGGACAAATAAAATTGTTAGCATTAGTCACACTAACATTTGAAAGAATTGGTTTTAAATATAGAATAGGATCATGAAATGATGTAATAGGTGAATGGACAGGTAGTGGCCTAATATCGAAATAAGTAATTTTGTTAATAGGGTCTATTGATAAAGGTGAATCAATTGAAGAAGATGCAAGGTTTTGGTGATCACAAGTTATAGAAAACTCTACAACAAAGATCTTATTTTCACCAATAAAATTAGATTTCCCATATAAATGATTTTGATGAGAACAAACATTTTTAGTTTCACTAAAAGTTGATGTGTTGATCTCATCAAAAGTTGGTTGACTATAATTATCTTGCAATAGATCCTCGTTCTTTTTAAAAGATTGTATTGGATGATGATCTAATAATAAAATATGTCTCAATCTCTCATATTCATGTTTAATAAGAGAATTATCACTATTAGATATCTCATACAAATGAAATTTTGATGCCACATAGTTAGATATTTCGAATGGAATCTTATGCATATCAAAATCAGTAAATAAATTAGGATTAATAAAATAGAAAGAATTAGAAGTGAGGAAATTAAAAGAATCTCTCAACTTAGAAAGATCATTAATATTTAAATTTCCAAAATATTTCTCTCTTANGTAAATAAATCAGGATTAATAAAATAGAAAGAATTAGAAGTGAGGAAATTAAAAGAATCTCTCAACTTAGAAAGATCATTAATATTTAAATTTCCAAAATATTTCTCTCTTATTACCTGATTATTTTGAATAAAATTTGGTGATGTGCCTTTCAGCATTTCATATGAAATTGATTTGAGATCAAGATCAATTGATAATCTTTCATGTGAAAAACTTTTATTAACATTCTCTTGAAAAAAGATTAATCTCTTTTCTCGGACAAAATTTAGTCGAGTGATTAAGATTCATGTNATCGAGATCAATTGATAATCTTTCATGTGAAAAACTTTTATTAACATTCTCTTGAAAAAAGATTAATCTCTTTTCTCGGACAAAATTTAGTCGAGTGATTAAGATTCATGTCTTCTTATTCGACTTTTTCTATTGAACTGTTAGAACATATAAAATTATAATATACATATTCGTGTTCATTGATAATTGAATCGAAAGAAGAATTAGTACAAAAATCAGAAAATGATGAACATATAGTTTGATTTATAATTAATTCATCTTGATCTATTTTCATAGTAATAGAATATAAATCTTGTTGTTCGTTAAGACAATAAACTTCCCTATCTGTACGAATAAATTTATGATGAATATGTTCTTCCTCATTTGATTCATTAATGTTTATAGGTTCAAGATTTTGGATAAAATAATTATGACTTTCTCCTTCGAGAGGAGAATAGTGATCAGAAGAAGTTGGTACCTCTTCTACTTCGATCTTCTCACCTAGGGGTTGGGTAGAACTTATAAAAGTATCCGAATCAATAATAGAGGAGGAAATTTCTAGGAAGATTAGTGAATTATCATCCTTTTGACAAATGTCTTGATTTTGTTGAATAAGAGGAACTTGAGAGTTGAAACAATATTTAAAAGATCAGATTTAGAAGGTAAATCAGTAATATGAAATTTTCAAAGAATATGAGAAAGCCTTACTGAAAAGTCTTCTGAAGACTCACCTTTCTTCCTCTGAATAGCCTGGAATTCACTGCAAAGTTTATTAGAATTACAATCCTTGAATGTGTCTAAAAATTCATGTGCGAATTGAAACCGTGTAAAAAAGAAATTAGGTGGAAAAGTTTCCAACCAAAATTTAATTCGTCCTTTGAGAGTAAGGGAAAATAACCTGCAAGTAGCATTAAGATCAACAATCTTATGTTTGTTACATTTACATAAAAAATTCCCAAGGTGTTCTCTTGCAGATATATCGCCTTCGCCATCAAATTCAAGTTTTGACAAGAGGTTGATTGTCTCATTGGGAATATTAACCAATGTAAAATTAAAAATGGATTCCCAAATAGGAATTTGGGCGTGAGCCATGAATGATAAAGAATCAAGATTAATTGGCTCTTCAAATGGCTAGCTTGTCCTCTAACCAACCCTTAAGCATATATATGACGACTAAGAGCATAAAATAATAAAACTGAAAAACAAGAGCTGGAGGAAAAATGGTTATCAAAATAATTGAAAAAAATAAAATAACCACTTGTTTTACCTCATCCCTCCTTCTAGCGCCATTTGTTGGCCAGATTTTCTGAATTAGGCCAACTAAGGAGATTAATCCCACATAATTTTCTTAAAGTAGCTTCCAGTGTGTTTGAAATGGAAAACTCTCGCAGGTTTTGGTCCTGCTACCAACTGAATTTATTCCCTTAAGGAGAACTTTAAAAATTCAGTAAAAATTTATCTAATTCTTTTACTACTTAAAATAAATCCTAGAGTTAGTTTCTTAATTATAATTTATCCTAAAATGATTTCTTAAGGAAAGACTCCAGTTTTAGCGTTTTGTTTTAAANCCTAATTCTTTTACTACTTAAAATAAATCCTAGAGTTAGTTTCTTAATTATAATTTATCCTAAAATGATTTCTTAAGGAAAGACTCCAGTTTTAGCGTTTTGTTTTAAATATTTTAACTAAAGAAAAATTATTTTAAATTTTATCAAATTAATCCAATTCTATTTAACAACTATTTAAAATAAACTAAACTAAGAAATAAAAAAAATCAACTAGCTATCCTATCTCAACTGAGAGCAACTTGAAAACTAAATTAATTATCAATTAATGATTAAAATAAACAAAGAGATAGCCAATAATGTTTTAAATGAAAATATTTAAATCATTATCATTAAATCACTCTGTTGACTATGCACAACAACAGAAAATTAAAATAGATAACTATTTTAATTCCTCTATAATGTTCTATTAATTAATAACTAATAATCAATACCAAATATTTGAATAAAAGATGATATTTATTATGAAAACATTGTAAAAATACAAATGAAATCAAAATAAACATGAAATATTTTATGACTAAAATTCCAATTCTCAATGCAAATATTGATAAATCAAATTCAGTAATATTTTACTCAAACATTAATATTGTGTAAACAGAGTACTATTTTGGATAATGAATACAATTATAACACGGTATAATTGCACAAAAGCATAATGAGAAAGTGATATATTGAAATATATATATAAAGTTTTCAAAAATAGTAACGGACAGTGATACCAGTTTGAGAACCTAAGTTACAATCCTTTCTCCGAAGGCAAAACTCCAGCAAAGAGATTAAAACTAGAACTCAAATTATATTTCAAATAATTTTATTTCTATGATACTCCATCGAATTTGGCAACAACGTCTCCACACACCATCCTTCAGAATGAAAGAATTACACATAAAATTTTAAACATCCTGGCAGCATTCATCTCAAGCTTTCTGAAACAAAGTTACAG
>LPNX010469057.1:0-15070 GCA_001517045.1 Pseudotsuga menziesii
GGTCAAAGTTTATTTATTAAGTTATTTGATGTAGTTATTGATCATTATTATCTATTTTTAAGGTCATCGTTAAGGGAGACATTGTGTAGGAGACCTTTTTGTTTATGGGATATGGACTCTTTTTATGGAACTATTTAATTATTAGAGTCTATATAGATATACTTACCTTACTCTCTTCATAGGAGAACATCTACACTTGTTATTAATATGTGCAAAATAACTAGTACTTATTTTAATAATCAAAATTTTCTATAGGTAGATATAATTTATCATTGTACTTATTTTTCTATTACAAATATCGTATAGTTAAAATTATATTTTTATTGCTAATTAAGGTATACTTTTACTATATCATGTTTTGTCAAACATTTACCTGTCCTTGTGACATAGTATTTTTTTATAAATCCACCTAGATTTGTGGGAAGATCACTACTATAAAGGATAGTTCCTTTTGACTAGTATATATATTTTAACAATACTAGTTTGAAACCTTAAGAAGCAAGTATAGTTGACATACATACACATATACATACATATATACTTAGTGTAGTTGGTATAACTTTTTTGTAATACTAGTCTCTAACTCGTATATATATATATAATGGTAGGCCATTCGTCAATTGGGTTGTCTCAACCAAATCATGTTCCACCACGTAGTTTGTAGTCTTTCCACTCCACAATCGTTGTCAATCTTGATTCTAAGTGGTGTGATACTGATGGTTTTGTTAGTAATCGAGGGTTACAATCCCCTTCATCTTTTTGTAAGGAGACCCGAGTTTGGACAAACCCTAATTCTAAGGTGTTTTTTCTTCCTTGCGAAAAAGGTTCTTGTGGTGGTTAGGAGAGCTCTCATGACTAGGTTCCCGTGTTTTCAAAGTATCCATCCGTGCAAATTGGGGAAATCAGGTTGTCAATTCCTGGCTCAATTGATGATAGGGTTTCCAAATAATGATGATGCATCCTTATCCAAAAGGGTTTTGAGGGGAGAGGGATGGGAGGGGGGAGGAAGATGCAATCGACATAGGATTAAATTTGAGAAGGTGAAAAAAGGACACTCCCTATATGTGTTGGGGAAAGACGTGACCATTGACATGGTGTAGGGTTTATCTTCCAAGGCTCTGTTGGGTTAGTTTGAGTACATTAAGTTGAACCACTTGAAGATCTTGGACTAGATTTCACGAACTTGGAAGTTGCTTATAAATTACATCTTGAGGATTATTGTGTTAATGAATCGTTGTGTTTATTTCCACTTTATTTCAAAATAATTCCTTCAATTAGTCTTATCCAAATTTGGGGTCATTGGAAATGGTTCTTGGTTTTATGCAAGTGTCGTGTGGATTTTGATCCATGGAATAACTTTAAGAGGTGACATATGTGGGTGCTCTTGTCGAGTTTTCCACTTCAATGTTGGAATTTTGGATCCTTTACGGAGGTCGCTAATTCTATAGGTCGTTTTATTTTGGTTGAAGAAACTACCCTAATATCTTCATACGGAAAGGTGCAGAGGGTTCAGGTTGAACTAGCTATGTCTAAAGGATTATTGGTGGAAATTGAGGTCCATTGGTATGAGGGTTCCTTCATTCAATGATTACTAGATGAGTATATTTTGATGCTTCCAATGTCATAAGATGAGGCATCTTCGTCGGGACTATACTCAAGATCTTTGGTTTCTTCAGATGTATCTTCTTCTCATGTGGATTCTGAGTACCATGAACCTAAAATTTCTTTTTATTTTCCATTAGATGGGGATTCAACTCAACAATTTGTGAGTAAGTTTTGTATATTTCTCCCTTTTCATTTAAAATCTCTCTGAGTGGATGAAATATTAGGAAGGGGTGCAAGATAGTATTTGTCTTGGTGTTTTTGATACTCCTTCTATAGTCCAAAAGAATTTTTTCTACCTTTGTAAGTTTGTCCTTCCGTTTTTTATCCTAATAAGGCTGCTCATTTTGACTTTCCTTCTCTGACCTTGGATTCTCAACCTATGGATGGTTCTTGGATTGATGGTTATTCCTTTGAAATTTTTTAAATAGTTAAGGAAATTTATATTAAGAACCCCGGGGCTATTCCTTCACCAAGCCCTCCTTTGAAAATATCCCTATCTCCTTCCCTTATTGATGACCATCTTGTCTTGGCCCCTATACTCTCTCCTATTTTTGAGAGGGAGTTATCCTTTCCTTCTTTTGAGGATATTGATAAGTCTCTAAAGCCTTCAGGATATACATTTCAGGATTTCATCATATCGAGATTAGTAGGGATGTAACCTTCGATGAAGAGACAACTCTTAATAAATCCACAAGGCTTAATCTTGAAGAAGTACATGAAGAATATGTACATCCCAGAAGGACAGAAGTTGAAGCAACTCCTGAAATAATAGCATTAGAAGATCATGACATGCTAGAGCCTTAGGAGCCCCCTACTATGGATATCTCTTAAAAGAGAAAACCTGCTTGGGTAAGAGAAATCATACAAGAAGCAGAAAGATATGGAGCACCAAAAAGATCCATAAGAACCAGCAAAAGATCAAATCTAGATTCAAGTTATGTAGCTTTGATGTGTGATCTTGTAGACCAACAACCCAATAGCTATGAGGAAGCTGCACAGAAGAAAGAATGGGTTGAATAAATGACAAAAGAATATCAGTCGATCATGAATAATGATGTTTGGCATATAGTTCCCAAACTAGAAAACAAGAGTGTGGTTTCTTCGAAATGGATCTACAAGATAAAACATGCTGCAGATGGAAGTATTGAAAAGAACAAAGCAAGATTTGTGGCTAGAGGATTCTCTCAGAAAGAGGGGATCGATTATGAAGAGACATTTTCTCCAATAGAAAGGTACACGTCCACCAGAACTATCATGGCACTTGCTTCCATGATGAAGTGGGACTTACACCAAATGGATGTAAAGGCAACCTTCCTTAATGGTGTGATTGAGGAAGAGGTTTACATCGAATAGCCACAAGGTTTTGAAGTCAAAGACATAGCGACTCATGTATGTAAGTTGAAAAAGGATCTGTATGGACTAAAGCAATCTCTTAGAGCTTGGTATGGAAGACTAGGTAGCTTCTTGATAAGCATGGGATTTACCAAGAGTAAAGCCTATCCTTATCTTTATATGAAGATTATGGATGATGAACCAGTCTTACTATTACTGTATGGGGATGATCTATTTCTAACTGGAAATGAGAAAGAAATCAAGGATTGCAAGAAGAATCCACCTGAAGAATTCGAGATGAAAGATCTTAGATTGATGCATTATTTCCTAGGGCTAGAAGTGTGGCAGAGCCTAGAAGGAATCTTTCTGAATCAGGGAAAGTATGCATTAGAAATATTGAAAAGATTTGATATGTTGGATTGTCACTGGATTGTAAAGTCATGGCCACACCCATGGACACCAACTTGAAGTTGTTGTTTGATGAGACATCCGAGCTAGTGGACATGACTCACTATAGATAGATTATTGGGTCATTAATGCATCTGTCGAACACAAGGCCAAATATATGCTTTGTTGTGAACACCTTGAGTCAGTATCTAGTTAAACCTAGACGAGTTCACTTGATAGCTGCAAAGCATGTGATGAGGTACCTAAAAGGTATGATTGATTTGGGACTGTACTATGGAAGAGATCATGATAACAATTTGCTTGGGTATACGGATTTTGATTGGGAAGGAAGTGCCACAGACAGGAAAAGCACATCACGCAGATGTTATTGTCTAGGATCTGCCATGATCTCATGGTTTAGTAAGAAACAATACAGTGTTTCTCTTATCACGATTGAAGCAAAGTATATTGCAGCTTGCTCCGCTTCTTGTGAAGCAATATGGCTTCGAAAGCTGATGTCAAGAGTATTTGACATGGAGGTGGACACTATAGTAATTTTCTATGACAACCAGAGTTGTGTAAAGATGACAGATAATCTGGTGCTCCATGACAAATCGAATCATATAGAAATATGATATTTCTGTATAAGGGACATGGTACAAAAGGGAGCCATCAAGCTCCAATATGTGGGTACCGATGAGCAAGTTGCTGATATACTGACCAAGCCTCTATCTCAAATGAAGTTTGAGTATTTGCATGACAATATTGGTGTAGTTCGGAAGGACTTTCCTCGCAAGGAGGAGAAGTGATGGGACTACAAATGATGGACCCTCTTCGAAAAAGGAAGATCAGGTCGAATACATGGACCCTCCTCGGACAAAGGGGGAGCAGGTTGATGATATGGAAACTTCCCAGGAAAGTGGGAGTAATGATAAGAATAACATCGATGATGGATGATAGTGATGATGGTCTTACATTTGTTTGTGGAAGATAGTATCCTCTCTTGAGGATGGCAGATATAACACTCTGTTCATGAGAGTGGTCCTTACTAGCTAAGGATGGCCCTGCAGATGCTACTCTTGCATGGAGAGTACTCACATTCACTTGTGGATGACAGTATCCTCTCTCGAGGATAGCAAGTATAACACTTTGTTCATGAGAGTGGTCCTTACTAGCTAAGGATGGCCCTGCAAGATGTTACTCTCATGGAGAGTACCCACATTTAGTTGTGGATACCTTAGATTAAACACTTGCTCAGGAGTGGTCCTAAGTTGTGTGGTATGGATGCTCTACGATGAGTCCTCACAGACGTCAGGACTGACATTGTGTATACAGTCGAGATCTGCTATGCAGACGATACTCTTGTATGGAGAGTATGCCTACATTCATATGTAGATGCCATAAAATAACACTCGCTTGGCAGTGGTCCTAACCTGTGTGGTATGGATTCTCTATGATGAGACCTCATGGACGACGTAGTATAACACTCACTTGGGAGTGGTCCTAACATGTGTCGTATGGATGTTCTACGATGGGCCGGCATTGTGTATGCGGTCGAGATCTACTTCGCAGGCAATACTCTTACATGGTATGGTATACCTACATGTGAGTGTAGATACCGTAGTATAACACTCACTTGTGAGTGGTCCTAACCCGTGTGGTATGGATGGTCTACGATGAGTCCTCATGAAAGATAGGGCTAGCACTAGGTGCGATCAAGATCTACATTTAGTTGTAAACGATTCAGCTGATCGATTTCATGGATCATGCTGATGGAGGATTGCATCATATTTGGACTTATGTCCTAAAGTGATCGAGATTGATCATCCTACAAATAGATCATGTGTACTGTAGGTAGTGTGGCGGTGAAGGATCGTGTAGATCGAAGTACAACAAGGAAGGGTCAAGTAGATCGAAGTATGGTTGCAAAGGATCAAGAAGGATCGAAAGGATCAAAGTGCTGCTACAAGTGATTGAGAAGATCAGAAGGCTACTATAGAAGATCAAAGTGTTGCTGCAAAGGATCGAGAAGATCAAAGTGTTGTTGCAAAGGATCGAAAAGATCAAAGTGCTGATACAAAGGATTGAGAAGATCGAAGTACTACCGCAAAGGATCAGAAGATTGAAGTTTCACTGAAAAAGGATCTGAAGATCGAAGTACTACTGCAAAGGATCTAGAGGATTCAAGTGCTGCTACGAAGGATCGAAGGATCGATGCTTTGTTGCAAAGAAAGAATCAAGTGATCATGTGATGCAAAATATGAAGAGTAATTGTTCCAAGTTACTAATTGTGAAAAAATTCCTGTGACGTATAAATGTATCTGTCAAAACCCCAAATTTTCACAAAAAATTAAAATTTTGAGATAACAATAAATGCTAAAACTTGCGGTCTACTATCAGCTAACGATTTGCATAAAAGAAACAGTCAAGTAATTAGTTTCACTAAATTCTAATTTAATAACTGAACAGTTTATATTTCGTAACAAGAATAAAATCTTCTTGTGTGATGTTTGCTTCAGTTTACTGATTAGTCTTTTCATGTCAAGTAGGTGGAATCTACTTTTCAATTCGGGGCTTACTTAGCAATCGTGCTAACACAAATGAATACTGATTCTTACAGGTTTACAGGTATGATCGATCGAGTATATATTAAAAGATCTTTTAAGTGTCAGCAGTATTTTATTTGAAATTTAAAAAGCTTAGTAATTAAGCTGCTAAACTCTAGACAGCTCGTGTAAGGTAAAACCATTTGGATTTCTTCAGTTTTTCAAGTAGACAAGTTCGGAAGTAAGTAACGACAGTACAACATGTTTGCGACTCTAAACACTAGAATCTCAATTACAAGTATTTCTACTTTAGTCTATGTAATTTGTAATGTTTGTAATGATTGTTATTGTCAGTATTTATGTAATAGTATCTTATCTTGCCTATGTAATTATTGACCCTCATTTTGTTTCTGCAAGATAACTTACAACCTGTTATCTTTTGGATAGTAAAAACCTTTGATTGTGTAAACTACAACCATCATGCCCTTCTATATGAGCTCATGCTTACCTATATTTTATTTCCATGTCGAACTCTATGGTTCTAGTAATTTTTTGGATTCAGTAGGGTCATTCCTATTCTAGTCATCATGTTTAGTTCTATAATTACTTTATTATCCACTAGACATAGTGAAATGAGAATAAAAACCAAGTTGAGTTATACTCCAAGCTCTATCAAGGTATTGTCGCTTGAACTATGTAATAGAATTTCGTAATAATATTCTTGCCTTCAGTTTTGTACCCCTTCAAAGTTCTGATACCATTTGAGTTATTATTTCATGTAAGTTTTATAGATATGCATAAACTCTTTGTTCAATAGACATTCAGTCTATAATTAGTCTGTGGTTATAAACGACTTTTAATCTAGAGTTTATAATCCTTTGCACCACTACATTATGTCATTTATAAAATTATGACTTGTAATAGTATTATTACTAAATATTTACTATGTATAAGCTATAGTTTATATTTTGTTACTAGAGAAACTATAGCTGTTTAAATTCTAGCATGAACTCTTCCATACAAACATTTTGTCTCTTAACTATTGTGAATACCTAACACATTGATCTATGATAACACATGAATTATTTGATTTCTATCAAATAAATAAAACAATGTTCTAAAGGAGAAAAAATGCAACCATTCAAAATGCAAAAGGGATATTATAACAAAATAATAACATAAGGAATTGTCGTGGAAAAGAGTCTTTACAAGAGGGATTATCGGCTCTAACAAAGGTTTAAGTGTTACGAAACACTAGGTCAACGAAACCCTCATGTTGATAATCTTGTCATTATACTAACATAATAAAATGTGCAAATGATTAACGATTTGGATAGTCCATTATTGGGTTGACATTATGCTTTAATCCACGCTCCAATGATCAATTAATTGGATTATTGTTTTTACGCAGGAACTATAGGATACGACTGTCGTTGCATGGAATAATTTGTTTGCTACGTGGTCGATTCCTATCCACGCATGGGAAATATATAATGCTACCGAAACCTAACCATTATCATTAATGTCCCGTAGTTTTCGCTGGCTCTAGGGTTGCTTGTCTTGTCTCCCATGGAGGCTGTCGTTCCTCCTGGTTCTGGTTGTCTTGTGCAGTAGTTCTATGCTGTGTTTGTCAATATTTCATGGTTTTAAAAGCCATTCCACTGGCTTGGTTCTCAGTTTGTGACTTGTGTAGTTCTCCTTTTGCTGCCTTCGTAGTTTGCAGTACACTTCAGTTTCTGGTTACTGTTCTCTAGGCTCGCCAAAGTGTGAGGTATTTACCTTGCAGGCTATTGGGTATTCGCTTGCACAGCCTATAGGTGACAGTGCTTCGTTATGGCTACTCGTCGTTCTCTTCTGTCATGTAAAAATATTACTTGAGTTCAATTACTTCATTGCCAATTTTACTTTGCTGTTACAGTAGATGCATTTGTATATTTAATTGACAGTGGTTTGTTGCTTTGTTGCAGGTGCTCGTCGCTGTAAAGTTTGTACAAAGAAGAAAAGACAGTCCCTTATAAAGGTCGTGGCTTGTGGTTCAAACTCGGGTAAGCCCCGTGGTCCAAATGATGGATTTTCACTCTGCTAGTGTTAGGGTGGTCGTTGGACTCGCCCAGGGTTTTGGAAAACCCTCCCTCATCTTGCCACGAGTTATGTTATTGTTTTAATGTTTTTATAGTATGTTGTTAAAATACTTAAATCAAACCCTTGCTAGGGTAGACTCGATTTATATTGAGCACTGTACTAAGTCGAAGCTTTGGCTTTACGGCCGGGTTTAAGTTTGTAAATTTTGTAATGACAGTACTGTTAGTAGACTTGTTTGGTTTAACAATGTTTTACAGTAAACCCTCTGTGTAAAAATTTAGGGTTTTACCCTTCTTGAAATGTAATGAAGTTTATACTCTCTTTGCGTACTCTATAAGAGTTTATAAATAAAAACTTAAGGCTGATACTTACAGCCGTAACTTAATTCGTGCTTGTTTGATTGGAAAATGGATTAGGGTTTGACTTGTAAAAACCCTTGTGCTGATATAAATTATTCTTGTTACAATAATTATTTAGTTTTCTATTTGTCCTTAAAGGACTGTGAATAGATTATTATTTGTCCTTCAAAGGACTCTGAGCAATTATATTAAACTCGTTATTAATAATTACATAATCTATCTAAATTTTAGTTTTAATATTTTGGTACTTGTAAATGTAATAATGTTTAAGGGTATTAACCCTGACATTTATTTCTATAAATGTATGCTGATAGTAAAAGAAAGGGCACTGTTTCTTTATAAACACATTTTGTATAAGTTGATTAGTAATGTGTTTCATTTCCGTGCATAATATTTTTACTTGGTTGTTTAATAGTTTTTAAAAGAATTAACTTGTGTTTAACCTAGGTTACTACAGTATTTAAAATACAAATAGATTGCGCTCAGAATATGAGCTAGGGTTTATTCCCTTTTAACTTTTATAGAGTATTATTTCTTGTGTTATTATCTTGTAAATTTGATTACTCTCACACAGTTTTCTTTAGTTTGTTTTTATGAATTATTAACATCACTGTTTATTGTTAATAATAATATTATTTGTATAAATAATATTATTATCTATGTGTAATGTATCCTCTTAATTTTATGTTGGTATTTATTTGTATAATAAATAAGACTAAGAGCAGTCTATAAGAATTGTATTTATTTAATAAAATTATCTTTGTAAGATTGCTGAAAGAAAATAAGAGCTTTCCTGTTTGTTAATACTCTTTACATCTATACTGTCTGTAAGTGTATAAGGATAGTTTCATAATGATAACTTAAGCATAGGTTACTACTATCCTTTAGCTTTAACAATACTAAGAAAAGAACACTGAAGTATTTATCAAGTTCTTATTTTGAGTTCAGATGGTTATAGGTAAAAATAGTTAGTACTAAAAGAAAAGAGATACTATCTGTATTATTTTTACATATTTTCTTAACATAGATGATAAACATAAACATTCATCTAGTAATACTAGTTCTTCTCTTTCAGTATAAATGTACAGTTTATAGAAGTAGATACTCTGTAGAAAACAAATTATAAACTTAAACAAACTACAGTTAGTAAATAATAAGATTCTTGTTCTTTTATGATATTCTAAATACACGGTATAGTTCTGACAACATCTCTACAAAACGGATTAATAAACTTTCTAGAAAACAACTATCAACTCATAGGAAACATTTCAATACTCTGAAAACATAAGTATTATATTCATTCATATTCCTATCATACTTCATTTATTTAAACACACTACCTGTGCTAGAGTAGGATCTGGATTACTCCAGATGGGGAAAAGCAAAGGTAGGATTTATCTTTCATCAAAGTACAGATTCAGCCTTGAAACAGCTAAGAGATTTCAACTTTACAATTTACAGCATAACATATAATCATTCACTATTTTCTTACACACAGATATAAACTATAACACAGAAATTAAAAGATGATGGAACCTGTGTTTTAAGCTGGATGACAACAGCAATGGGAGGCCGTTCCTCCCAACCAACTCCTGCAGAGCACTCAAACAGCGACTTCTCAGGACCCTCGAGCCTGTTTTGGTCTCCTTGGCTGGAACTAGGTGGAGCAAACAACAAAGTACTAGTCCTGAGACTCAATACCAACTCTGCATACTGCAGTAATATCTTTCAGCTGCAAAGTTGTACTAGATCAACTTCCTGCAGTTTACCCCTCAAACACCTTCCTCCAAATTTCCTTTTCCCAATGAATTCCTTGAAGAGCATTCACCTGAATGATTCTTCTCTTGGAATGAGCAACCTCATCTCTCTACATTGGGTACTTTTATTAAGATTGCCTAGGTCTTTTTTGGGTTAGTTGTCATTAATTGAGCCACCTGCTCTGATCCCACTTTCTTGGGGAATCATGACCCCAAATGTAGGGAGGTTACCACCTGCAACATAGGAAGTGTTTGAGGATGCTGCCACTTGTATTTTTTCTCTCCACCTACTTCCCTCCACCAACTTGACTAGTAACACTCTTTTTAACAGCTCTCCCAAGCTGTTGTCTCCACTTTTATTTATTTAAAATTAAAATATTCAGAATTACATTCCACATCTTTGACTCTGCTGAGCCATCAGTTTCAACTCAGCATTAAATTTAACATAATGTCTTGGAATAAAATAAAAATAAGATAACATTATTTTACAAAATTGGGGTATGTGACAGTATCTCCTCAATGTACTATTGTAATTGTCTCTCTGTTCTCCTATAGTCTATGATGATGTTGTTAGTAGAATAACCTTCTCGTTAAGGGGGAGTGTTGAAATATTGTAACTTCAAAGGATATTCTAAATGTATTTTACTGATGTAACCCAAGGGAGATGTTATTATTGCTCTGACAGGGTGTTACTATTGTATTTGGTCATCATAGAGTCATGAGGTAAAGCCTCCACTTGTGTCGGGTCTTTAGTACCCCAATTAATAATATAATATATTGTTTTGAGTATTCCTAGGTGAATTCGGACCAGACAGTTTATTGGGGTCTACGTGTCTAGTGCAAAAGGTAAATTGACAATTAGTATAAATAGAGGAGTTATGGTTCTTATTTGAACACATACTCACTCACTTGTGTAGCACATAGGAGAGAGAGAGAGAGACAAAACAGAAGGAGGAGAACAACTATTTTTGGGTTGTCTTTTATACGTCTTATACAGAGGAAGTTTTTGTTGGGTTTTATTCCCCTTGAGGGTTTCCTAGGATAAATGTTGTGTCCATCTTGTGATTGTGTTTCTATCAATGATTCTTGATATGTTGATGTGATTTTCGAATTGAATACTATTGAATCTAGTCTAGAATATGAAAACTCAACATCGATCGCACCGAAACATGGTCTATTAAACAAAAACGCAGGGTAAACCAAATTTTTACCCTGCTTAGTGCATTTTGATCCCATCTGCACTGGTGCTACATTTCACCCACTTGGACATATTAACATCCATGGTCCAGGTGGACAAATTCTTCACTCCTCTTGATTGTTTCTTAAAGTTTGATTAGTCACAAACGGTGGACAAAAATTCAAATTTTCCATACATTGTTGAGATGCCTCCCCAACAAATCGTTAAGACTGTAAATTGATTCTTACTTCATAATTTATTTTTTTAGCAGATTAACTTTTAGAATTGAGATTAAAATTGTCCTATTTTTGAAAAATAAATAAATTATGTGGTGTGTTCGAGCCTATTGGGTTGTACCATAGATGCTATGAGTCGAACAGCTCGAACACACCACCACACCATAAAAAAACATATATACAAACATTGAAATGGTAGCTGATGCGTTCAATGTTGGAGAGAACCAGTTATCTGGCAAACTTAAATTTATCGAACACGCTGGTTAGCAATACCTAGAAAAAAACAATTATATGGTGCACCTGGTATTTATCGGTGTCGGTTCTTTGACACTCCATAGGTGCACCATGAAGATATTATCAATAAACAATAACAATTGTTAAAATACGATGCGTTTTGTTTAAGTAAACACACCATTAACATTTTGCTTACTTGAACTAAACACATTGAACACTAAATAGTATAAATCAGAGTTGAAAAATACATAAATTTATAGTGCTCCTTGGGCACGTCGTCGCATCGGTACTGACTCTTTGGCATGCCATAGGAACATCATCAATAGTTTTATATATAGTTTTAAATTTAATAAATGTGTTCCGTTTAAATCATTTAGGCGCACCGTATACGTTGCACATGTTTTGATGAAACACAAAGATAGGTAAATTTATTCATTAGCTTAGAAACTCATAATTTAATGACGTTTTTACTAGACTTCGATGCATCGTTGTTCAGTGCACTAACGTGTTTTAAGCAAACCGTTAACCAAATTTTATAAAATGTCTCGGTGCATCTTGTATTTGGCGCGTCGTTTAAATATTTTAATTATATATAATTATATTACCTATGTGCGATACTTATTTTAGCACACTAGTAACAATGCTTACGATATGAAAGCGCACTCTGAGTGATGTGTTACTGTGAATTAGGCGCACTGAAAGTCTCTTTTGTTAAAAAACTCATTTTTTATTTTAGTAGATATAATGTTCATATATTTCTTTTACATGTATATTTATGAGACAAATTGATGTAATATGCCAAACAAAAACATTAACCTTATGAGGCCAAGAAGTAGCAACAATCACACGTTGATCAATATAACTTCATGAGAGAGTGGGAGGCCAGGGAGAGAGAGAGAGAGATTTATTCCCTCGCCCCATTCAACCTCAGAGTAGACTCCTCTTGAGGAATTTTTTCCTCCTCAAGTTTAATGAGGAGGAAACATCTCTCAAGGGGAATAGTACATTTCTCTCCTAGTTGATTACACACTAGGATCATCACAGGAATGCTTATTGAGTTGTTCTAAATGACTGGTACCAACCCATTAAGGAGGACATTTATTTTATCATTGGGCTCTCTAGGAGAGGTGAGGAATCTTTTGAGTTTGTTGAGTTCCCAGCTAGAGCTGTAGTAGGGACTCAACTAGTATATGTTTAGAGATATGTCCATCCATAGATCGTTGGCCCTGCTTAGTTTCATCATCAAGTTTTTTCAGGTATTTATTGTTTTTGGGCTAGCAGGGTCCGTTAAAAGTATGCCGAGTGGGTACTTGTTGGATGCAGAATTTAATTTTGCATCCAACAAGCTCTCTCGATCAAAATTTGAGTAAAAACACAGGGAGATATTTAGAAAATACGAATAATTTTTTTTTTTTTTTTTATGATACGTGTCCCCAAATTTATATTAAAAAATTGTTTAAGACCTATACAGCATTTCAAATTTAAATCAATTTCATTGCCTAACACATGATGACATGGGATTTGAATTATGGTTAAAAGGCCCATTTTGAGTTGAAATTTCCTCTAATGATGGTATGGAATACCTGCCTTAGTCAAATATTTCAATGTGTCTAGTAGCAAGTGCTACATAAAGAGGAATGATAATGATATTGGTAAGTTTAATTCTAGACCCGATGAGGGGATATTTTTAGGATATTCATCCACCAAGAAAGCATATAGATGTTACAATCAAAGGCTAAACAAAATCATATAAACTGCATATGTAAGAGTAGATGACATGAAACCAAGAAGAGTAATAATCCAAGATGATGATGAAAGAACAAATGATGAAGAAGAAAAGGAAGTCTCATAAAAGAATGAAATTGTCCATGATGAAGAAGAATAAGAAGAAGAGGAAGAGAAAAGAAAAGAATCACAAGAAAGTGAAGATGAGGAGACTCCAAGACATAACAAAAAATATCCATCTAGAAGGATACACAAGAATCATCCTGAAACACAAATCATAGGTGACAAAGATGTTGGGGGCGGTACGAGAAGGAAAATAATGTTTAATGAACAATCCTTACTATTAGTGGTGGAACCTAAGAACATTGTGGAAGCCAACAAAGATGATGATGATGATTGGATCAAGGCCATGAATGAAGAGTTGGAAGAAATTGAGAACAACCAAACTTTGGAAGTTGTCCCAAGACCTCAAGGCAAGAATATGGTAGGGACAAAATGGGTCTTAAAAAATAATTTCAATGAAGATGGTCAAGTGATAAGAAACAAAGCAAGACCGGTGTGTAAGGGATATGCTCAAGTGGAAGGTATTGAATTTGAAGAAACCTTTGCCCCGGTAACAATACTTGAATCAATCATAATGTTTTTGTCAGATTCATGGTATAGAAACTTCAAAGTATATCAAATGGATGTCAAGTCTGCATTTTTGAATTGGAATATAGAAGAGGAAGTTTGTATTGAAGAACATGAAGGTTTCCAAAAAATGAACATGTCAAGTCAGTGAAAAATCATGTTTACCTTAAGAAGAAAAATGCCTGCCAAGGATCAACTATGAGGCTGTAGAGGATGAGATTGACATGGATAGAATCAGCAAGTTATATATCCCTCATATCTCCAGGTTTGGTTAAAGTGAATTTCATCTAATGTTTGAAAATTCGTCTGTGTGTTAAACACAGAAGGTTAAGAAGGCATTTGTAAACCCCTGTCAGAGGTTCTCCTTGTGCCAATAAATTTATTAACAAATATGAGTGTGTTCTTTGGTGATCTCGCAATTCATTCATGTTCTTAGTTTTCCCTCTGGTGGTCACACGTGTGAAAAATGAATCTGCTAAGTTAGTGAAAAATCATGTTTTCCTCTCGATTAAACCAAAACAACAAAATACTAATTCCTTGTAACATATTTTTATCACAATAGTTATCACCCTTAAATGTGAAGGTAAAATACTATATTAAGTTCAACCACAACTTGAGGATTGAGATGAAGCACTAAAAAGAGCCATTATCTAAAAATATAAATGAAACATGAAAATATTAAACTATAGAGGTAAAGTGCAAATGAAGGAATAAAAAGAGAAGCGAATTGGGATTCACATCGTGCGTTGTGATTTTCACCCTTCTCACCCAAATTGAATGCTATAAAATAAGTATTTGAAGAATAAAAAGACATCTACATACTTTTAATTTCTCCATATCTTATATCATTTACAACCTTGAAGTATAATATGTGCAATGTGATACTACACACACACATGTGTGTGTGTGTGTGTATACCTTATGTTTAAGTACACATGTATACCCATCTTACACAAACATACAATTTTATGAGAATTACTTTCTTTAATGAAAGTAGCTA
>LPNX010469175.1:3339-42374 GCA_001517045.1 Pseudotsuga menziesii
TTCCAAAGACCTTGAAAGAAGTTATATAAAGGACTAATCTATGTGGAACAAAGCCCCAACAAAAAATTTAGAGGATTTTTTTTTAAATCCCATATTTACCCAAAGAAAAAGAAATAGACCAGACAGTGTACCACTTGGAACTAGAAGGGACTATAGAGAATTCCATAAAAATATAAAATATATGTAGCAATGGATAGTCAATAAGAATATTATTAAGCACCCTCATATAAGCTAAAGGTATCTTTTAGCTAAATACATGTTTTCATATCCCATGCATTTGCCTATTATAGAACTATTCCCTTTTTCCCCCGCGGTCTCTTTTTATAATTTTGTAGGAACAGGGACCTCGACCGAGTTAATACCTCAACCGAGGTATTTATTAACCCTCGGTCGAGGTTTTAATACCTCGACCGAGGGTTAATAGATACCTCAGTCGAGGGATGAAAAAAACCTCGGTCGAGGGCTTTAAAAAAGCTCGGTCGAGGGCTTGTTAAACCCTCAACCGAGGTACGTTTTTCTATTTTTTCCGAAATGCGCTTGCCAAAAAGTGTTACCCAGGTCCGTGGATTCACCCTGTACTTTTTACTAAGTATTGCATTTTGAGGTTTGTAGTTGGGATGTCTTTTCTTATCCCACTTGTGTTGATGTATTTGTAACTTCAGAATGTATTCACTTGTTTATTTTATATTGTATTTCATTATACCCCAACGGATATGTTTGTTCCTCCGATCGGGAGAGTCATTAATACAATAAAGTCATGTAAATTAATTGAGGTTAACCCTCCATTGTAAGTTGGGGCAATATTCCCCACAATTGAGTTGTATTAGGGTTATTAGAATCTCTTAGTGAGGTCGGCCCTGTAAAAGTAAAAGTCAAGTGGAAAACAAGTATAAATAGAGAGTGAGACTCTCTATTTGAAACACACACTCACTCAACAGTAGCACATGAGTGAGAGAGGAGTAGCTCGCACAAGTGAGAGAGAGAACAACTATCGGAGATCATATTTGTATATTTAGGTTTTACTTTTACCTTTGGTGCTCATTCTATCTTTGAGGAAGTTGCATGGTTTTCTCCTTTATGGTTTCCCCGAGGAAAATTCTTTGTGTCTCTTGTCTCTTTTGATTATTATTGTGTATGTTGTTCTCTTAGATAAGATCCTAGATCATATTGATTAAATGATAAAAATCTAACATGGTATTAGAGCTAACCTGAGAAGAAGACACTGTGCAGCTACAGAAGCTAAGGATTCTTGATTTTTGGGTCTCTCTCCACATATCATCAACAAAAGGAGTCTAGGATAACTCTCCATTGAAGGGCACATCTTTCTGTCGAAGCATAATTTGATTCTGGGCATTTTCAGTTTTTGACCTGTCACTACTGCGAGAAATTAGGGATTTTCACATAAGAGGAATTTTTGAGTGAGCCCAACATAGGATTTCTCTCCTCCTAAAAATATAAATTTAGATACCAAGGTCAAAATGTTTGGTTGGCTAAAACTCTGAGAAAGGAAAACCCTAATTTGACCCCAGACCAGAAAATCAACACTGCAAAAGATCAACTCTAGATCCAGTTCAGGAACCTCAAATTGGTAAGATCTAAATATTTTGTATTTCCATTTGAGGTTCTCATTAAATATGAATCATAGAAGTTTCATTGCACAACTGAAATACAATTGCAATGGAAGCTAATGGAAATTAGGGTATCATGCCTGAAAACCCTAGAAGATTGAATTTAGTAATCCTCATACTTTCGCTATAATGAGATATTGGAGAAGGATCAGAAGCTGAAATTTTTACAATACAAATAGACATTCATGCTGTACAATGTGTAAAAATTTCAGCCTCAGATTCACTATATGCTGGGAGATATGATTCCTCCAAATCAGGATTCTAGCCTCTCCCAAGATTCATCCCTAAACAAGACACCTAGGGAGAATTTCTATATCTCTGGATACAGAGGTCCAAATGAAATTTATCAAGATGTTCCAGATAGGGCACTAAATTTACTTTCTTTGGTAAAAGTTTCATACCTCGAAGGTGAAACAGTGACACGTGCAAGTATGTACAATTTTGCTATGCTAAACAGTCCTAAAATATGTCACCTTGGGAAAACTCTCAGAAGTCCCAATTGGTGAAACCAATTCTGCTCAAACCTATGGTGTTGGAAAGAGGATAGATGAGGATACATCAGTGCGAAGTATTAGACATATAGGAGCATTAATTTCGTAGATACTATTGATCCCATATTTGTTATCATTTTTCGCAGTTAAATTACGCTTTTAAACGTATGTTTTGTCATTTTTTTGCATATTTTATATCATGCAGCTTAGTATTCAGCCCCACATATGAATGAATTTAAGATTTATGTAAAATATGTTTATTTTTATCATTTTACGATTTTATTGATTAAAATTGACAATATGTGAAGCGCATTTGATATACTAATGTATATATATTTGTTTGCAGGTTATATAGTCTTTAGGCGAGCTCGCAGTAGACATGCATTCAGCTATATCTACACATCACTGTCCAGCTTACCATCCATCTCACCAACAAACAAATAAACAGGAAATACATTGAGCTAGATATGTGTAGCGCATGTCCTGATCATGGTCCATCTCACCTACCAGCTCGTTAATTAGACCGTAAGCTGTTGATAACAGTTTCAGGCATTAAAACATTGGAACCGTTTTCACACCACCAATACACGTGTTTGGATGATGGAATGATTCTCATTCTAGAATACTCACCACCATGTGTTTCCTTTGCTAGACACCACTCCACCTCCCACTCTAAAGAAGGAGTCTGCATGCCACATCACACAATGAAGAGAATTGTTTGCACTGAAGAAGGGAGGACGACTATGTGTTGGTCTGCGATTAGTTAATGGTCATAACGATTGACTAAATTTAGAGAGCATTCGACCATGAAAGGGTTGAATTGCTCATCTCTTGTAAAAATTATATAAATTCCTCCACGCGAGAGCTAAAGGGTTGATCATTTCATTAGTTAGACAGTCGTTTTTAGAGAAGCACACTATAACTATGTTTCCTACTTTTAATAAAATCTGTATATTTTGCTATTCATGATTGCATTCGTGTAAGCGCTAACCAGGAATCACCCTTGATTGCTGAGAGGTCCCCTCATCAACCAGAGGTTCATTTCTTTATGTAATTTTGTTCTCTTTTTCTATGGTAGTTAATATAGTTTTGATTTCTAGTTTGTTTGTTTCATTAGACTACTGTAATGTTTATTTCATTTTCTTTCTGTAATGCATTAATATAGTTTTATTTCAGAAGTTAAATAACTAGTTTCACAGATAGTTTGATTTCAATTTACTTTCAGTCCTTTCATTTCCAGTTTATGGCTCAGTATTTGCAAATAGATAGAATATAAGTTCAGTTCTGTTTATTTCCTTTCTGTTCCAAGTGTATGCAATTTGAATTTAAGTTTGTTTATTAATATATAATTATTTATTTTATGAATTTTTTTAAGTTCATTTCATTGTTAAATTTGATTAATAAATAGGTTTGCTTACTATCTATTTTCGTTAGAATTCACATGTGCACGAATTCAACTAAAGATTAGATCATTTAGATTAATTTCTGTCATTTTAATTGTGCAGACTTTCATTCAGACAACCTATTTAAACTGTCATTCAGTCACCCTTTTAGACCCACAGTTCAGTCTGCCATTCAGCTCACTGCTTCGTTTTTAGGTTTTTTAATGTGTTTGAAATTGTTTTAAGTTCTGTTTCTTTAGTGTTTGAAGTATGCTTTGATTGTAATAGTTAAAGGATAGTTTTATCTTATATTAAATTTAATTTGAATTTTTTTAGGTTATTTATTAAAAGTTACGTTACTTCTTTCACCTTAAACATGTTTTGAGTTATTTTTTGTTTTGGTTCTTTTGTTTGTTTCTGATCCCTTCAACTAATACTGTTGTAATTCTTTGTAACCATGCTTTTGCATTGATTTATCCGTTGCATGTAAAGCTTAGGATTAAATGTGTTATCCTTAGGAAAGTATACTAGTACCTTATTAGATCATCCGTAGTAGTAGGAACTGTTCCTTTTTCATTGTACGATTACTAGAAGAGACTTGTAGAATAGAATTCAAAGTCATATTTATTGAGTTTTCTACTTGCTTTTTATTAAGTTTTCTACTTGCTTTTCCTTATTAATTTTTCTATTTGTTTGTAAGTTAGGTCTTCCTTACATCTTAGCCTTTCACTTAAAATGTTAGTTGTTTTTTTATAAAATAAATTATCATTTGTTGTTATTATGTTTCCAATATAAACTTTCTTTGTATAGTTAGTTCTTGATATTATTCACTAGATCTTACTATAAAGGGTAGTTTACTTTCATAGGATATTATTATCTATATCTTTAATTCTTGAGTAATTGTTTATCAAATATAGTAGTATAGCTTAATATTGTTTTTAGTACTTTGTTCTAGTTCAATTACTTAAATAGTTGAATTTTTAGGAGTTTGACTCGGTTTTTCATTTTGAAAGATCTTTCGATCTTTTGTTTGTTAAAATATTTCTATAACGCTATAGGAAACCCTCTACCTTTTCATATATTGTTTAGCAACTCCAAGCATACCAACCCCGGTCGATAATTAAATATTAGGTGTATTAATCAAGACAATAGAAACACCCAACATTTTGGTGCCATTTCCAGGGAGTTGTTATGTAAGGTAGAATAGAGCATAGCTTTTTCTTTAGTTTAAGTTTTTCATGAATATACCTAGAGATCCAAAAGGTGGATACACTACAACTAGTTCCCCCAAACCCATTTCTTTTTAGTATTTTGTTTCTTTCTTTTATGCAAATAATTAGTGTGAATTTATTTATTTCATGTAAGTGTGGGACTTATCTTACAATTAAATCACTTAGTGGTGTTGTAAGCACCACTCACCCTGCTAACAAATTGACAGGAACATTCGAAAGAGGAACCTCAAGATAATACATGAAGAACTACTTATGTTGTGGAAAGATATGGTAGGAGAGAAGCATGAAGAAGTTGTTACCTTTGAATTCCATATTAGAGATCCTGGAGGAGTGGCACAAATGCAAAGCATTCCCCCATCCATTCTACCAAATTTTCATGGATTGGAGAATGAAGACCCTGATGAGTTCTTATTTGAATTTGAAGTACTTTGTAGAGGATATGACATTTAAAATCTGAAAAATTTTCCTCTTACTTTGAAAGGAAGAGCCCTTCGATGGTTCATGAGCTTAGGTGGGAACTGCATTGAAACTTGGGAAGACATGAAACATATATTCTTGAAAATATACCAAGATTATTGCAAGGTCAATGAGGATATATTCGAAATAATATAAGGCAAAGAAGAAACTTTGGAAAATTATGTCGAACGCTTTCAATACAACTTTCAAAGATCAAAACTAAGACAGTTGGGGAAGGATACCTTGAAAATACTTTTTCTCAAAGGAATAAAAAATGAATATTTAGAAATATTAAGATTGATGGGAACAAGTGATGTATTTCAGTTACCATATGATGATGTTTGTTAATTATGTAGAAGGTATTCAAGAGGAAAAATCAAGATTGGTAAGAGTAAACCCTCTTCTCAGTTTTTGAAGTCTGCTACAGGAATTTGAGTTATAAGAGATGAAATTGGTGATTTATTTAAAATACTTGAATCTGACATTATCATCTCTCCAAACTCACAAATTAATATTTTGCAGGTTGGGAAAAATGAGGAATTTGAAGGAGAATTTTTCCATCAGTGCCAAAAGAAAAATATTACAGAGGATTGTCCTTTGGATAGCCTCAGGATTTGTAGCATATGTAGTTTGAATAATTCCATGGGTGGTTGCTCTGCCTTACCCAGGATGGAAACAACATGCCAAGGAGATATGGAAGTTGTAACGACTTCTCCTTATGAAATGGCACCAGATCTGTCATGGAAATCGAGGCCTACATGTATGGTTTAGAGCTCCATTCCTCCATTCCCATACTCCCATAATATCTCAGTGAATATTCAGACACCCTGGTAGTTGTTGTAGCCTTAGCTTAACTCCTACCAACCTCGTTCAAAAATCCTTTATGGCCCAACTTATGATCATTTGGATACTCTCCCTTAGTTGCAACATTACCTAGTTCTCTAGACCCTCCACAATATTTTCAACAACATCCTATTACCCAGCATGATCAACCACACAAGCCAATCAATTTCACTTGCCACAATCACCTTCTCATAAACCTCCTCTATGCCCTACGCACATTCCTGTTCAATCCATTCCACATTCTAACAATAATAAAGTAGTACAATATTCTTATGGTGTTGAAATGCAACATTTACCCACCTTTCCTACCTCACTAACATTACTGGAGGAAATTCATACAAGGTCTGGAGAGGTTATAGATCGAGGAGTCGTAGAAACTATGGAAGAAAAGGAAGCTTCTACTTGGACTTATCCACAAGAAGAAAAGATCAACATGGAATGTATCACGTTTGATGAGGGACAAACATTAGAGCATGAATATTCCCCATCACCAAACACAGATTCTTTATGCATTCTAGAGTTTGTTGAAAGACCTCTTGACCTGAAAAATCAAGTTCAGAGAGCCCATAATACAAGGATTATATTGAGATCTGTTTCCACGAGGTAACTAAGCCACAGTACAATTCTCTCCTTCAATACTTATTGCTGGTAAATCAAACAGGTCGGTTGGTTCCTCATATCCAGGGAATCACTGCAATATTTTTCTTGTATGTGGATAAAGGTATAATTTTAATCTTTCTTCGAACTTGGTTACATTGGAAGAATTCATATACTTGAATATAATTGTTCTCTTTCTTTCTAAGTAGAATAGGATATTGTGTAAATATATTTTTGTTTCATTTGAATAAATAAGAGTCATTTCTGACGAATTGTCTACAGGAAACTCTTTTCCTTTTCATAACATTTATATGTTTTCATGAATAAATTGAATCATCTAACAAGTGGTTTTGCAGTTTGATTACAAGTACATTATCTCTATAAGTAGCTCATGGAGTATTACTTGGAAAAGGGAAGTATGTAAAAACACTCATCAGGTATCTTAACCTTTCTTGGGGTACTTTTGGGACTTACAGCTTATAGTGAAAATTAAAAAATACAATCCTTTGCATATCATTCTTAACCATCTCTTCTATGATTCATATGGTTTTTGGTATTTTGATTCAGACATGTATCTTTCTAATTTGTTTTTTAACAATTGCTTGACAGACCCACTTTCGTTATTAGATTTTTCACTATCTCATCTTACACCTATGGATTACTAGTTCATCCTATACTTGTTATCAAAACTTGTATCTCAAATTATTTTAGTGATAACTCGAGAGTAAGTGAAATTTTTTGTCTGTGGGGAACATTACTTTTTTTTTATGAAGCAGAAGGACTGCAAGGTTAAATAACAGCTTTAAGTTATTCTCTTTTGTGATCTATGGCTAAGTCCGTTATGAAATTACTTATAAGTTTATTTTATAAAATTGAATTATGTGTTTACTAGGACTTAACATGCTCTAGTAGCAATCAACTTCCATATATTTAATATCATTATACAAGGAAAACCCACCAGGGTACTGAACATGCCTGACGGCAACGGGTCAATGCTAAGTACAAAAAAAAATTACAACAAGGAATCTCGATAAATGCAAGTAAACTCATCGAGTTACTGAACAGGCTCGCTGGCAGTGGGAATATGCTTGCATGGTACCAAGGTAAACTCGTCGGGGTACTGAACAAGCCTACTGGCAGTAGGCCAATCTTGCGTAAAAGAGATCTGGTTAATGCACCACTTTGCACATGATTCGTAGAATAATGATAATATAAAGAAAAAAATTTAGAATTTATGAATAATATGTCAAGGCCAATTGTTATAATGTCATTTGAGAATCATTGTAATTTGGGATTGGACCCAGCCATCTAATTCAACAAATACCTAGGATGTCATTATCCTAGAAATGGGATCCATAGCTATAAATCTCACACACTACGGGGTAAACTTAAAATATTTTGTGATGAAAAGATATCTTTAAAATGAGGCATGGATTACTATATTTTCCTATGGAATTCCTTAAGTTATATTATCATCTTTCAAGTGGTCTTTCTAAGCAATGTTATATATATTTTTATGATTATACATATCTGAATCATTTCCATTTACTAGTTAGTTTTTCTTTTTCTTACCAAATAATAACAACATGATAGAACTTTTTATTTTAATTATCTAAAACAATCAATTCTTCTCTCTTGTATGGCTTGAGGACACACCATATCTTTGGTTTTGGGGAGTATTAGGAAATATTAGACTATTTTTATTTTCATTATTTATGACAGATCTATTTATCTCTGACAAATGTTAAGTGTTTTCAGGATAATGTAAGCAGTGGAACTTGGATTTAGCATAAAGAATATTTTTATAGAAAAATAAATATGAAGGACTATATCGAGGACTGTATGAAGGGTTGAATGATGGTCCAAATGACAATCTGAATAAAACATTGTGATATTATAGCACTAATGATTAAATTTTGTCAACCAAATTTTGTTTTTTTTGGAAAATAGTTTTTACCTCCATATGGACGCTTTGACCTTAAACACTTTTTAGTCATCATTTCACTATTAGAAACCCTATCCTTTTATTTAATCACACATTTTTTTTGTTAAAATCAAGGTTATTATAATCGTAAATGCGATTTATGCATCTATATCATATGTTCAACCTGTCCAAAGTTTTACTTTGGACATGGTTGAACTAATTACAAACCTTATAAGCTCGCTCATTAATGCATATTCCTGTTAATAACATAGGTCTCAAGGTTCCCTATGATAGTGTGATCTCTTAAGCAAGCCGAACTTCTTGCTATTCCATCGCTTTCATCACCATTATTTCTGTAGATTTGTTTTCTTCGTATGCCCTCTAAAAAAAAACATGTATCCTAACCATTGAATAACGCCGAATCATTTCAAATATAAGAACTATTAAGTTAATATTGTTGAATAACTCAACGAATCCATTAAATGTTCATACAACATTTGACATGAAAGACATGTTTAAATCACCTCCTTCATCTGCCAAGTTGAAGGCAGCTACTAATGCAACTCATCTTTTTTCCTAAGTTATCTTTCTTTTGCTCAGTGGGACCTGGCATTTTTCCAATTTCGGGGAATGTTGATCCCATATTTGTTATCATTATTGGTAGTTAAATTACGCATTTAAACGTATTTTTTGTCATCTTTTTGCATGTTTTATATCATGCAGCTCACTATTCAGCCCCAGGTATGAATGAATTTAATATTTATGTAAAATATGTTTATTGTTATCATTTTACGATTTTATTGATTAAAATTGACATTATGTGAAGCGCATTTGATATATTAATGTATGTATATTTGTTTGCAAGTTATATAGTCTTTGGGCGATCTCGCAACAGAAACACATTCAGCTAGATCTGCGCATCATTGTCCTGCTTACCATCCAGCTTGCCAACAAACAAATAAACAGACAATGCATTCAGCTAGATATGCGCAGAGCATATCCATCTCATGGTCCATCTCACCTACCAGCTCGTTAATTAGACCGTGCGCTATTGATAACAGATTCCAGGCATTAAAATGTTGGAATGGTTTTCACACCACCAGTCCATGCGTTTGGATGATGGAACAATTCTCGTTCTAGAATACTCACCACCGTGTGCTGCCCTTGCTTGACACCACTCCAACTGCCACGCTAAAGAAGGAGTTTGCATGTCGCATCATGAGATGAAGAGAACTATTTGCACTGAATAAGGGAGGATGACTGTGCGTTGTTCTGCAATTAGTTAATGGTCATAACGGTTGACTAAATTTAGAGAGAAGTCAACCACTAAAGGGTCAACTTGCTCATCTCTTGTAAACATTATATAAACGCTTCTATGCGAGAGCTAAAGGGTTGATCATTTCATTAGTTAGACAATCGTTTTTAGAGAAGCATGTTGTAACTTTGTATACTACTTTTAATAAAATATGTATATTTTACTGTTCATGATTGCATTCATGTAAGCACTAGCCAAGAATCATCCCTAATTGTTGAGAGGGCCCCTCATCAACCAGAGGTTCATTTCTTTGTCTAATTTTGTTCTCTTTTTCTGTTGTAGTTAATATAGTTTTGATTTCTAGTTTGTTTATTTCATTAGACTACTATAATGTTTATTTCATTTGCTTTCTGTAATGCATTAATATAGTTTTATTTCAGAAGTTAAATAACTACTTGTGCACATAGTTTAATTTCAATTTAATTTCAGTCCTTTCATTTCCAGTTTATGGTTTAGTATTTGCGATTGGATAGAATAGAAGTTCAGTTCTGTTTATTTTATTTATGTTCCAAGTTTATGCAATTTGAATTTCAGTTTGTTTATTAATAGATAATGATTTCTTTTATGAATTTTTTTAAGTTCATTTCATTGTTAAATTTGATTAATAAATAGGTTTTATTATTGTCTATTTGCATTAGAATTCACATGTACATGAATTCAGATGAAGATTAGATCATTTAGATTAATTTATGTCATTTTAATTGTGCAAACTGTCATTCAGACAACCTGTTTAAACTATCATTCAGTCACCCTTTCAGACCCACAATTCAGTCTGTCATTCAACTCATTGTTTCATTTTTAGTGTTTTTAATGTGTTTTGAAATTGTTTTAAGTTTTGTTTCTTTAGTGTTTGAAGTATGCTTTGACTATAATAGTTAAAGGATAGTTTTATTTTATATTAAAGTTATTTTGAATTGTTTTAGGTTATTTATTAAAAGTTACCTTACTTATTTCACCTTAAACATGTTCTGAGTTATGTTCTGTTTTGTTTATTTTGTTTGTTTCTGATCCCTTCAACTAATACTATTGTAATGATTTGTAACCATGCTTTTGGATTGATTTATCCATTGCATGTAAAGATTAGGATTAAATGTGTTATCCTTAGGAAAGTATACTAGCATTTAGTAGCAGTAGGAACTGTTCCTTTTTCATTGTACAATTACCAGAAGAGACTTGTAGAATAGAATTCAAAGTCATATTTATTAAGTTTTCTACTTGCTTTTCCTTATTAAGTTTCTATTTGTTTATAAGTTAGGTCTTCCTTACATCTTATCCTTTCACTTAAAATGTTAGTTGTTTGCTTATAAAATAAATTATCATTTATTGTTATTATGTTTCTAATATAAACTTTCTTTCTATAGTTAGTTCTTGAGATTATTCACTAGATCTTACTATAAAGGGTAGTTTATTGTCATAGGATATTATTATCTATATCTTTAATTCTCGAGTAATTGTTTATCAAATCTAATAGTATAGCTTAATATTATTTTTAGTACTTTGTTCTAGTTCAATTACTTAAATAGTTGAATTTTTAGGAGTTTGACTCGGTTTTTCATTTTGAAAGATCTTTCGATCTTTTGTTTGTTAAAATATTTCTACAACGCCATAGGAACCCTTCTACCTTCGCATATATTTTGTAGCAACTCTAATCCTACTAACCCTGGTCGATAATTAAATATTAGGTGTATTAATCAAGACTTTAGAAACAGCCAACAGATACCGCATAAACAATATCAGGAAATTTTGGAGAAGAAATTGAAGAAAACTAGGTTATCGGATATTTTACAGTTCTAATCACAGTTTTGGGAAAATGAGTATGCTGCTCGGGTCGCTTTTAGGATTCACATATTTCTATCCAACCATATCTAAAATATTCCAAGTTTTGAAAATTAGGGTTTCTCTAACAAACCCTAGATCAGCCAACTCCGAAACCAGGACGAATCGGTAAGATATAATATTTTTCTATTTAGATTTGAGGTTCTCATTTCAAAATGACTAATCACACTAGCTTGATGACAAGATTGGTGAAGCTGACAACTTCCAAGTATGGAAGTATAGGAACTTCATGATCCTTTAATAAATTGACTTAGATCAGTATTTCAGTAAGGAATTTCTAAGAGCCAGAGGGAGATGAGGCTAAGGCTAGAGCCAAGAGAATCATTGTAGATTCTATTAAAGACCATCTCATCCCTCATGTGTCATCCTTGAATACACCAAAAGGAAGTGTTCGATGCTATGATGAAGCAATCAAAGAAGAATAAGATATTTTTATAACCACCTTGAATGGCCTCCCATGATCATGGGATTCATTCGTTCGAGGAACGTGTTCTAGAAGGAAGTGATTCCCTTCAGCAAATTCTAGGAAGAATGCACACAAGAAGAAGCTCGACTCATAATAAGAGAAGAGAATATGGGAGCAACTGAATATCAATCTCTCACAAATATCCCTTAAGCGATGAGGAATACGAAGGACTCAATTCTTGAAGAACCTCTTATCCATCTTAGCCTTTGGATAAGAAATGATGATGTTATGAATGAAGAAGATGATGAAGCTAAAGGCTTAAGAAGGAGTCTACCCATGAAACAAATAAAGATAATTATTTGAATTATATTTTCCTATATATCTAGTTGTTTATATGACATTGTTTAGTTATTATGCATGGTTAAATGGTTGCATTAATGACAATATACTACTAATATGCATGTGATGGGTAAGTAGCCCATGGTGCTATACAACACTCCATTGCTACTTATCTAGAATGAAACCTCTTTGCTGACATATTGGGTTAGTACACAAGCTCAATGATGTCATGGTAGATATGGAAGGAATCTAGAAAGTTTCTGTGAGATATGGATGAATTTTTTATTGGATAAATTAGTTGCATGATTATATCTTTATGCATGAGAATTTTCCATTATGAATATGCCTTATGAAATGTTTCTAACCATACAATTGGTACATTTGACTTGTAGGAAAGATTGCGTACATTCACGTACAAAAAAAGAAGGGTGGGACTTGTTTTGAAGAAAAAGTGACAACAATTCAATATTCACTCCAATAAGCATACATGAAGAGGAACTTGAAGCTTCTCGGGTAAAAGACACCATGGAAAAAGAAAGAGCTTCCTAAGAACATGAAGTGAATGGTAGATCCACCTCAAGAGATGAAGACCACCTTGGGCACGAGAAATAATCCAAGATGAAGAATAACATGACAATACTTTCAAAGAAAGAAAGATGCCTCAGACACAATGCACTTATGTAACACTATTGAGTGACATCATTGATGCAAAACTTTCCAGCTATGAAGAAGTAGCCAAGAAGAAAGGGAAGGAGAGCACCAGTTCAAGAAGAATGATGTCTAGGATGCAGTATCAAGACCTGAAGGGAACTACGTAGTGTCTTCCATATGGATCTACAAGGTCCAACATGCAGTAGATGACAACATTGTGGGATATAAGGAAATATTAGTAGCAAAGGAAGCTACTTGTCACTCCAGTACATAATGTTTCAATACATATAGTACAAAAGGAAGAGGGAGAATGATGCTCCGCTTTATAGGGAATGACTACAGAAGATCCTCAGGTTCGGACATGATATGATAGGATGGACAGATTACTGATGGCTCTAGGATTTACTAAGAGTAAATCGGATTCCAACCTTTTCTTCAATGTTGAAGGCGAAAGACCAGTGATGCTCTTGTTATATTTCGATGACCTGTTCCTCACAAGAAAAGAGGAACTCACTAGAGATGCAAGAAGGAGACTTGATGTCGAGTTAGAGATAAAGGACTTGGGTATGATGCACTACCTTCTAGGCATGGAGGTGTGGAAGAGTGCAGATGGAATTTCCCTTGGTCAAGGGAAGTATGCAGTGGAGATCTTGAAGAGGTTCGGGATGATGGACTACAAGGCCATGGCCAAACCTATGGCATCAAACCTGAAGCTATTGAGTGATGCTTCATCAGATTCGGTTGATTCCATGATGTATCGTCAGATGGTTAGGTCCTTCATGTACCTAGAAAATATGATACCATATATTTTCTTTGCTGTGAACACATTGAGCCAGTTCTTGATGGATCTGAGACACGTTCACTTGATTGCTACAAATCATATGCTGAAGTACCTAAAGGGTACAGTTGACTATGGTCTCAAGTACGAGGTGAATCAGAATATTAACCCGGAGGGTTATGTGGATTCATATTGGGCAGGAAATTCCATTGATAGGAATAGCACTTCTAGGTGTTGCTTTAGTATGGCATCAGGTGTGATCTCTTGGTTTAGCAGGAAGCAATCCTGTGTGGAACTGAGTACAATCGAAGGAGAGTATGTCGTAGCTTGTTCGACTAGTTGTGAGGTAGTGTGGCTGAGGAAGCTACTATATGATCTATTTTATCTCCAATTGGATGCTACTTGTATATATTGCGACAACTAGAGTTGTGTGAAGTTGTCAGAGAAACCGGTGTTCCATGACAAGTTGAAGCATATCGAGATCAAATATCACTACATCAGGGATATGGTGTAGAGAAGAGCAATGAATCTCCAGTATGTTGCAACGGATGAGCAGATAACTAATGTGTTGACCAAGCAATTATTCAAAGTGAGTTTTGAGTACTTTAGGGAGAATCTTGGTGTTCTTCAGATCGAGGTTCCTTCCAAGGGGAAGTAATGAGTCCGTGAGCCTTTCTGACATGGTGGCAGGCTAGGCTTCCCATGGTCAGATGTAAGTGTAGAGCCTTTCCATAGATGGTAGATGGTGTTTCCTACCATGCTGGTGGATGTAAGTGCAGAGCCTTTCCCCAGATGGTAGATGGTGTGTCCTACCATGCCAGTAAATGTAAGTGTAGATCCTTTCCCCGGATGGTAGATGGTTTGTCCTACCATGCCAGTGGATGTAAGTGCAGATCCTTTCCCCAGATGGTAGATGGTGTGTCCTACCATGCCGATGGATGTAAGTGCAGAGCCTTTCCCCAGATGGTAGATGGTGTGCCCTACCATGTCGGTGGATGTAAGTGTAGAGCCTTTCCTCGGATGGTAAATGGTGTGTCCTACCATGTCGGTGGATGTAAGTGTTGCGAATTTTTGACATGGTACCAGGATGGGCCTCTCATGGTCAGATATAATCATTGGGCCTTTCTCACATGGTGTCAGATGTAAGCGCTGGTCCTTTTCGACATGGTGGTAGGCTAGGCCTCCCATGGTCAAATATAAGTGCTAAGACCTACATACATCATGAAAAAGGGATGGCTCTGTAGAACTTCCTATGACGAGTAGAATTGAGAGAGAGCACCATTTTCTCAAGATAGCAGGAGCAGTGATGATGATCCTATCATGAAGACTTGTGCTGATGAGCTGTTTCAAGAGAATACCTTCCTAGTTAAGAGGGAGTGTTGATGTATTTGTAACTTTGAAATGTATTCACTTGTATGTTTTATATTGTATTTCATTGTACCCCGACAAAGATGTTTATTCCTCTGATCGGGAGAGTCATTAATATAATAAAGTCATGTAAATTCATTGTGGTTAACCCTCCATTGTAAGTTGGGGAAATATTCCCCACAATTGAGTTGTATTAGGGTTATTAGACTCTCCTAGTGAGGTCGGCCCTATAAGAGTAAAATTCAAGTGGAAAACAATTATAAATAGAGAGTGAGACTCTCTATTTGAAAGACACACTCACTCAACAGTAGTGCATGATTGAGAGATGAGTAGCTCGCACAAGTGAGAGAGAGAACAGTTGTCGGAGATCATCTTTGTATCTTTGGGTTTTACTTTTTCTTTTGGTACTGATTCTATCTCTGAGGAAGTTGCAGGGTTTTCTCCTTTATGGTTTCCCCGAGGAAAATTCTTTGTGTCTCTTATCTCTTGTGATTATTTATGTGCATGTTATTCTCTTATATAAGATCCTAGATCATATTGATTAAATGATAAAAATCTAACAACTTGGTGTCTGGTGGTATGGATATTTTGTGAGGAGGGGTATAAGGAGTCGGTCGGCCCAAATTCCTTACATACCACTTGTAAGGGTTCATCCTTACATTATTATCATAGTTGATATATATATATATATATATATATATATTGAATTATTAATTTATTACATTGACGAGCTTACAATATATATGGAAGCTAACCTATGAATGGTTGGACCTTGAAAAGAGGTGACCTTTGACCATTAATACTAATTAACCTAATTGTTAATTAATTAAAAATAATAGTAATATAATTATTTAGGTATATTACAATCTTCATTCCCAATTGGTGTTGATGAAAAAGAACCATGGGATGAAGAACTTGGAATCAATATTCTATGGTAGTTTTTCTAAGTTAATTTACTTGGAATATTTATCTAAAATAATAACAAGAACATCAATACATCAAAGGTATACCAGATACATAAGAAACAATTATTTTCATCGGGGAAACCATAGAGGATAAAACCCCACAAAATTCCTCATAATAGTTATGTCACAAAGACAAGATGACAAGATAGAATAACCCAAGAACAATATGTCTGCAACAACTCTTTGTCCCTCCTCTTCCTCTCTCTCCTAAATCTCACATGAGAGAGTAAGTGAAGTGTGTGACAAATCAAGAGGGAGCTTCCCTATTTATATTCTTTTATTGAGTTGTTAACTGAACCACTAGGTCGACCAAGTTACCTTTGGGGTCGACCTACCTAAGAATACTCATAAATACATTTTACTTTATTTAACATGGGGACTATTGCCCCGACTTACAATGGAGGGTTTACCTTGGTGACCATACACAATGATGACATCCCCAAAGGAGGAACACACATCCCTGATGGGGGTACAACAATATACAATAGTAATATACATCATAATATCTTCTGAAGTTACAATTACAACAACACTCCCTCTTAAATAGGAAGGTATTCTCTCACCACAGTCATCAACCCATCTAGTCATCGTCACTGAGTCCTCATCGTCACTGATTCCATTGTCCTCATCTTGTCCAATCCGTTGCATCTATCCATTATATGAAGTTTCTATAGAGCCAACCCTTTTTCATTTTGGATGTAGGCCTAGACCTAATCCAGGTCTTCATCATATCCATGAGGCAAGCCATCACATAGGTATAGACCAGGACCATTCTTTACATTGCCACTACAATAACCTATGTCTCCTATCGTCTTCTCATTATATCAGATCATTGTGTAGGTAAAACCCAAGACCTTCTTTACATTTACACTACAATAACCTGTGTTTCCTACCATCATCTGATCATCATTGTGTAGGTATAGTCCATGGCCTTATTTACATTTCCACAACAATAACCTTTGTTTCCTACCTTTAACTTTTTGTATCCAGATCATCTCTTTTTTCCTACACAAAACAAACCAAAGCACATAGATCACATCCCAAATGTAGACCACCTTCATTCTATCAACATATGAACATGTCAAGATATCACCAAGACAATACTGCATCTACCACTATGTGAGAACCTTATAGGAGCACACTTAGTGCATTACATCTCTCCATGATCAACCTGAGTTCTACCAATAAAGGAGAACATCCTAGGTGCACCTCACGTGCTTCGTGACCTTATCATCTCAACATGGGAACACACACATATATAGATATATATGTAAGGAATGATTACAACCAAAAAACCTGCTACATCAGGACTTTTATGTTCTAGGTCAACCTCAAGGACTTATTACATATGAACAACCTACATCCGGGATTGTTTTAGTTCAAAAAACCTTTGTGGCGTATTATTTTCAAGTAACCTGCATACCATGTTAAGGATATTTTTACACTTGGACAACCCATAGGACTTATTACATCGGAATAACCCACGTACCATGTCAGGGCTCTTTTTACACTCGGACAACCCATAGGACTTATTACATCCGAATAACCTGCGTACCATGAAAGGACTCATATTTACATTTGGATAAACTCTCTCATGACTGATTAGGTCTTATTAAACTATGTATCACTCTAGGACTCGTATTTACTCTCAAAAAACCTACAGGACTGATTACATTCGAGCATCCTGCTTCACTAGGATTTTTCGCACTCGAACAACTTGTCTCCTTTCCCATGTGAGATATCATGCATCTTCATCTTCTGGTCTCTTGCTATTTCTAGAATAGATACATATTAGGACTGATTACATCTAAGGATAACCTATGAGCTTCGCCAGGACTAATTACATCTAAGGACAACCTACATGATTGATTACATCTAAGCAACCTACGATCTTCGCCAGGATTTTATGATCATAAAACTTGCCTCTCCAACTCTTCTAGAACTCATCACTCCCTCTTTCGAGAGGTCTCGTTCTGGATCACACCATGTATTTATCTAAATTAATCGAACTTCACTCTGGCTATTTCTACCATAGAATCACATCAGTACTGATTACATCCAAGGATAACCTGCAAGCTTCACTAGGACTGATTACATTGAAGGAAAACATACAAGATTGATTACATCCGAGTAACCTACGAACTTCACCAGGACTTTTACACTCGGATAATATCTATATCCAATTATGGTAGAATTCATCACTCCCTCTTTCAAGGGGCCTCAATTGATATCACATACTAGAGCTTCACTGATCCTCACTACATCATACAAAAATGCAAGTCATATCAATCAAATCAGATAGTAGCTTTCAAAAAAATACTACCTCACAACTAGCCGAGAAAGTGGAAACATATTTTTCCTTAGATTTACTAAGGGTCATGGAGGACTTCACCCTGTCAAACCAGTAGATCAAACTGGATCTCAAACTGAAGAAGAAACCCAATGTGGTCTTCCTCTCAGTGGCACTTCCTGCACAATCAAAATAAACATAACCGTGCATGCTGGTATTTTGATTTGTATCATACTTGATCCCATAATCAATTGTACCCTTCAGGTACCTCAATACATGATTTGCAACAACTAGGTGAACATGTATTAGATCCATTAGGAATTGGCTCAAGGTGTTCACAGCAAAGCATATGCTTAGTCTCGTATTCGTTAGATACATCAATGAGCCAATCATGCGATGATACATCATGGCATCAAACGACTCTGATGAAGCATCACCCAATAGATTAAAGTTCGATTACATAGGTGTGGCTATCACCTTGAAGTCCAACATTCCAAAATTATTCATAATATCTACTACATACTTTCCTTGACCAAGGAAAATCCCATCTTCATTCTGCCAAACCTCCATGCCTATGAAGTAGTGCATCATCCCTAGGTCTTTCATTTTGAACTCAGTGGAAAGTGTCCTCCTTACATCTTCAATGAGTTCATCATTTCCTATCAGGAACATGACATCGACATATAGCAGGACCATCACTGGTCTTCTACCTTCAACCTTGAAGTAAAGTTTGGAATCCACTTTACTCTCAGTAAATCATAGACCCATCAGGAATATTTCCATCCTGTTGTACCATGTTGAACTTGAGAATCTTCTGTAGTCACTCACTCTAAAGTGGAGTATCATCCTTCGTCTCCATTTTGTACTCTAAGTATCGAAAAATTTTGTACATGAGTGGTAGGTAGCTTCCTCTACTACTGATCTTCTATGTATCCATCTAAAGTCACTGGATACCAATATCCTCTATCTTGACCTTTGTTGAAAAGTTCCCCTTGCACCCATCTGTGATCTTGTTGTCCTCTATAGGCTTTCATCTTCAACCTTGTAGAAAATGTTAAGATCTTCATTACTCTTGGTGATATTCAAGATCCTCATGTAACGGTACGTGCTATACCATGGGTTCCTTCTAAGCTTGTACAAAGACTTCTTTAATTTGCACACATGAGTCTATCTGTCATGTGTCTTGACTCCTAGTGGTTGATCTACGTACACTTCATCCTCGATTACACCATTCAAGAATGATGTCTTCATATCCAGCTGGTGTATCTCCCATCTCATACCTACATGTATGGATCAAATGGAAGTGTGCCTCGCAGCTGGTGCAAATGTATCCTCGTAGTCTTTTCCTTCTTTCTATGAGAACCCTCATGCACAAATATTTCCTTGTATCCCTTGATGCTTCCATCTGCTTCATCCTAGATGATGTAGATCCATATGGAAGACACTACAGACTTCTCTTCAGGTCTAGGAACTGCACCCTAGACATGATTTCTCTTGATCAACTAGTACTCTTTTCTCATATTCTCCTTCTCTTTATTCTTGGCTACTTCTTCATAGTTGGAAGGTTTTTTGTCAATGATGTCACTCAATTGTGTCACATAACTGGAGTGTGTTTGAGGCCTCTTGCTTTCTTTAGAAGTCTCATCGTATTATTCTTCCTCTTGGATGGTTTCTTGTGCCAAATATGGTGTTCATCTATCGAGGTGGATCTGTTGTTCTCTTTATATTCTTTTGAAGCTCTTTCTTTCACCCCGATGGCTTTGAACCGAGGATTTTCAGGTTCCTCTTATGAACTGTCGTTACTTATTCTTGAAAACAATCTACAATTCAAAGTTAGTTTCATGATTAGAAACATATCATAATTTCCAAAACATATTAATAGTGACAAATATATGTCACACATTCATGCAACTATCTTATCCAATGCTACAACATTCATCCATATCCCATACACATACAGTAATTTTTGGATTCCTTCTACCCCAATGTTATTAAGAGTGTGTACTACTCCTAATATGTCCACAAAGAAGTTTTGATCTAGATAAGTATAAATGGAATGTTGTACAACATCATTGACCTCGTACCCATCATGTGCAATTCAGTGGTATAAATGCCAACACAGAAAGATGAATAATGCATCAACTAAATATAAGCAAATGCACACCCAAACAATATCATGAAATGATAATTGAACACTTATCTTTTTTGTTTGGTGGGTAGACTCCTTCTTGATCCTTATGTCCTAGATTCTTCTACTTCATCATCTTCTTCATTCACAACTGCATCATTTCTTATCGAAATGATGAGATGGATAAGAGGTTCTTCATTAGTTGAATCATTCTGGATTAGAGTACATATTCCTCATCACTTGAGGAATATTCTTTGAATTGTGAGAGATTAATATTCAATTTCTCTTATCTTCACTTCTATTGTTATGATCCAAGATTCTTCTTCTGTGCACTCTTCCCAGAGTCTGCTGAAGGTAATCAACTTCCTTCTGGCACACATTCCTTGAATGAATGAATTCCATGATCTTGGGAGGCCATTCAAGGTGGTTATAAAATTCTCTTCCTCTTCTTCAACTACTTCATTATAGCATAGAACACTTAATTTGGTGTCTTCAAGTATGACACGTGAGGGATGAGATCATCCTTAATATAATCTGCAATGATTCTCTTGGCTCTAGCCTTAGCATCATCCCCCTCAAGCTCTTAGAAATTCCTTACTGCTATACTGATCCAAGTAATTTTATTCAAGGATTAGGGATATCCTATACTTCCATGCTAAAAAATTGTTAGATTTTCCAAGCTTATCATTAAGCTAGGTGTGATTAGTCATTTTGAAACAAGACCCTCAAATGGAAATAGCAAGGATTTAGATCTTACCGATTTGAGGTGTCTGACCTGGTTCCAAAGCTTGTTGATCTAGGGTTTGTTATAAAAATCCCTAATTGTGCAAACTTGTAATTTCAAACATCTGAATGGACAAAAATATGTGCCTATTCAAGGTGAATTGTCCAATGTACTCTTTTTTTGAAAACAGTGATGGGAAGCTCCCAGAACAGGAAGACCTAGTTTCTACAATTTCTTCTACAAAATTATCTTATATTGATTCTACTATATCTCTGAAGTTTCTACTCCTAACGACCTGAAAATTTACACTGAGGTATCTCGATCTGTCTTCTTTCCAACCTCATAGGTTAGAGAAGAATTGGATTCTCCAAGTGGGACTTATGTTGAGTTTCCCAAGGTGACTATTTTGAGGACTGTTCAACATAGAGAACTTCTACAAACATTCACATGTCATTGTTTCACATTTGAGGTGTAAAACATTGACCAAAAAAACTAAAGTCCATTCAATACCTACAACATCTTGTGAAATTTCATTTTGACCTTCCTATCCAGAGATATAGCGATTCTCCCTAGGTCACCTATTTATGACTGTATTTTGGAGGAGTCTAGAACACTGATTTGGAGGAATCATATCTCTTGAAGTATAGTAAGTATTTGGCTGAAAATTTCACACAAGGTACAAATAGATTTAATATTATTCTTTCAAAAATTTTGGCTCCTAATCCTTATGCAATATCAATTTATAGCATAAGTTCCAACATGACTAGATTCAGTCTTCTAAGGTTTTCAAGCATGACACCCTAATTTCAAGTACATGCCATTGTAGTTGTATTTCAGTTGAACAGTGCCTTATTTTAGGTTGGCTCTAATACCATGTTATTTTTTCTAAGTTAATTTACTTGGGATATTTATCTGAAATAATAACAAGCACAACAATACATCAAAGATACACAAGATACATAAGACAAAGATTTTCATCGAGGGAACCATAAAGGTGAAAACCCCGCAAAATTCCTCAGAATAGTTATGTCACAAAGACAAGATGAAAGGATAGAATAACCCAAGAAAAATATGTCTACAGAAGCTCTTTGTCCGTCCTCTTCCTCTCTCTCCTAAAGCACACATGAGAGAGTAAGTGAAGTGTGTGATAAATGAGGAGGGTGCCTCCCTAATTATGTTCTTCTGTTGATTTGTTAACTCAACCACTAGGTCAGACAGGTTACCTTTGGGGTTGACCTACCTAAGAATACTCATAAATACATTTTAATTTATTTAAGATGGGGAATATTTCCCCAAATTACAATGGTGGGTTTACCTCAGTGACCATACACAATGATGACATCCCCAAAGGAGGAACACGCATCCCTGATGGGGGTAAAACAATATACAATAGTAATATACATCAAAAATATATTATGAAGTTACAATTACAACAACACTCTGCAACTCTCATCCACCAAGCAAGTAGATTCATGTACTCCCCCACTAGTAGGTTTGACAATGGTGTGCTTCTCAGCATCCTCCATGAAGGTATGCCATGCTTCAAATGGAAACTCAAATACTTGATCGTCTTCAAGCATTTGAAAATCAACATGTTCCTCATGTACCACCATCACATGAGGTTCCTCCTTTGATCTAGGAATGCAATAAACCATATGGGATGGGCTGACAAAAGTGTAGGAGGGAATACGTGATTTCTGCAACTCGTGGTGAAGTTTCTCTATCTCCATGTTATATTTCAATAGGTCACTTTAGGTGCTTCTCAAAGAATATTGGGTTGCCATAAACTCATCCTTGAGCTTGAGAATCTTCTCATAATCCTTTAAGTATGCTCCATGCAACATATGAACAATCTCATACAAATTATCTATGTCCAAAAGTATCTATGAAAAGTTACCTTGGATTGCAAACATTTCTCTTTGGATATTCTCCATGGCTTCAAGGAAAGATGAATATTCCAAGGAAGTAACTATCCAACATAGATTTGATACTAGGTATGAAGGATCTTGAGAGTGAATCTCCTCCTCATCATCTAGAGAATAAACCTCGTGGAAGTCAATCCTAGGTCTTTTCCTTCAGTTGCAAGGTCTCTATGCCCAAAGGAATGTGTACTTGAAATAATCTCCTCAATATGGATCTCTATGTCAGCAACATAGAAATATGAACATCTAATAGTAGATGTCTCCATGCTATCTTGGTACCCATTCATAGGTACATGAACCCTTAGGAAACCATCAATAGGAACCTCGCCATGATACTCGTTAGTAGGTATCTCATCACAAAATCATCAGTAGTTGCTCTACTATCCATGTCTAGAATGTATAGATCTTCTTTTACACACCCTTACCCTTTACTACCAACCTCTTGTAATGGATTTTTCTCCCCTTCATTTCTATTTTCTTATTTTTCTTCATGGATTCCACAAAAAAAGATGATTTCTACCCTCTTCATGCTCCTCCAAATGTGGATATTCAATTGTGGATTCACCCTTGTCTAAATCACTTTCTTCACAAAGATTTGATGTAGAACATTTTGATGGAGAGACCTCATTTTGTTATAACTTTGCTCCACTTCTCTACACACATTGTTGACAATATGTTCCACTCTACTCTGATATGAGTTTCCAAAAGGATCACTTTTTATTAATATGATTCTAATCTCAATTTCTCAGAACTATCGAAAATACAAGCATTCACAGATATATTTTCTTGATGCTTAGTATCTTTGGAGGTACTTATAAGGATCAAATTTTAGTGGCTTTCCTCTAAATATTATTGTTCCACCAATAACATCAAACATTGGTGGTTCAAACCCTATATATTAACTTTACACTTGGTTACAAAATTAACCATCCTCATCTCGTGGTAGTCCTCCATGAATGTAGATGATTTATTCTTCCTCATATTGCTCGAATCCTTCATCACCTACTGGCATACGCCTCATAATTTCCAACTTGAAGTTGTGATATGCAACATTTCTTAAATTGAAGGCTTAATTTCCATAGGAGTAGAGGAAAGTGCTCTAATACCACTATAATTTACCAACTAAGATATTTGGCACACTAACTCAAACACTTCAACAAATAGCAGAATAGGTGACCCAAACTAAGATCTTACTAAGGTTTAGGGTTTTTATTCATAGATCAAGGAAAGAGTAAGGATCATGCTTGGATTAGGATTATATGCGCAATGTACTAGGACCTTTTATGGTTTCAAAATAAGAGAGGCTAGAGTTTACTTTCTAGGCTCCTGAGCACCCCATCATATGCAAACTAAAACCCTTGCTTAACACTTGTTGTCAACCAATGGTGATGTGTTTTGGACTTGGATAGGCTTTAGGGAATAAAACATCATTAAATTAATCATTGGTATTCACACCATAAAGTTTGAGGAAGTTTTGATCAGATTTCAAAGTCAAACTAGTGAAAGTGACTTCTAGGACTGCTCAACTAACTCAACTTCAGGATGAGCCAAACAGTGCAAGGAGGTCTCAATGTAACACCCCAGTTTTGACCCCATGATATTAATATTGTACATGATGTATGTATTGTATTTGAATCATGGCAAGGAGCTCAAGGCCAAGGCCCTGCCATTGATTGATTTTTTGTGGATAGGTGATTAAGGTTGATACCTATGGTTTTGGTGCTAAGTTAAGCACATAACATTTTGATTATCATGTGAATACACACAATTTGATAAAATGCCATAGCTAGATATGGAACTGCAACATGAAAAGAGATGGGGGCATGATTTCACAAAGGAATAGGGAGGGAGTTAAACCAACAGATGCTAGGTGAGTGATTGCAGGTTCAATCCTCACAAAACCCAGTCTAATCAACAGAGAATCCTTCATTGATTTGTTGTCCAAGTCGTCCAGCAGGTGCGAGATGGAATGAATCCTTTTGGATAGAAATTTTGCACCCTCTAGATGATATTAAACAACTTGCCAATTATCCTACAAAATGAACTAACAACTATTGGATCTAGATCAACGGTGGACCTCAAATAAACTAAAGTGGATTCCATAAAGTATTGTGCCCGCCAAGTTTTCTTTTTCCACGCTATTTCACTCAGCGAAATCGTTGTGCACTATTGATCTATTTAATAGTCAATCCTGGCCATAGATCAATTCAAAATTTGCCCATTCTTAAAACCTCCTACTTTGGTTCACCCATGTGCTCGCGCATACAATTTTCTTGCAGGAAATTAGTTGAGGCACTTAATTCCTTGGGCAGAGCAAGGCATGGGAGTCAATTTCATGACTGAACAAGACTGTAGTCTGCAGAGGCTATGTTCTTGCTTCTGAAGCAAGTAAAACTTGAAATTGCGTACCCAGTCTGTCAACCCAATCTTCATCTGAACGTTGTGGTCATTCCATTCCATACTACCATTCGGGGGGGTCGATTGTGCATTATTGTTCACTCTCTCGAGTCACATAGTAGGTTATGTTCAGAGTTGTACATTGTGGTTTAGTCCATCTACATTGTGTTGTAGAGTGGTTTGCAAACCCATTTTCTCTGTGTTACAGAGTGGTGGTTTGTTTTACAGCGTTAAGCCCTGCATTGATGTGTTTCTCAGTGGTTTTGTTGTGATTTGCACCTTGGTTTGGGTCTGAACTATATGCAATATTGAGGAGTGGAATAGAATAGGAATGGGCTTGATAAACCTAGTGCAGAGAGGAGTCTCATGAAAAGGTAAGGGTGGCTGTTGAATATTCACAGCATGCCTTGAAAACCACTAGGAGGGAAGGCATATCCCGAGGGACTATGGAGTAGAGAAGGGGATGCTTCCTTGTGTTGGGTGTGCAGGTAATGTAGATCCCAAGCCAGATAGACCTTGTGGACACATCCTTAGCTCTTGAATGAGCCACTAGCTTAGTCATTCTACCTTTCCACTACCTTAGCAGCCCCATAAAACCAATTGTATATTGGCTTGGTTGTGTCTTGTTGTGTTTTGGACATGTGTAATCCTTGGATGGACAACCTGAGAAACCCACTGTGAATGATGGTTTGGTTGAGTGCCTAATAAACCCATCTGTGGCTTGGATATTCCTTATTGTGAAATTTGGAATGACTGTGAATAGTCCGATAAACCCAACTATATGATGGCTTGGCTAAGTAAGCCTGATAAACCCAACAGTGTTTGGCTTGTAAGCGTGCAACCTAATAAACCCAATTAGTGGTTGGATTGACAGTGTGTGATATGATCTAGCTATGTGTAAGTCCTTGGAGCCTAAAATCCTGGCGGCAGGGTCAGAATACATGGGATTTAGCATTTCCACTCCTTGGAATCCTCTTACGGAAAGAGGAAGGTAGAGAATGGAAAAAGGGAAGTGGGACAAGGAAGAAAGTTAGTTTTCCGCACCCTGGGATCCGCCTACAGAAGGCAGAAAGAGGAAGTGTAGAAGGCGGAATAATGATTGAACCTATCCATCGAATGTTAAAGTTCTGAGCGGAAGGAAGAAAGTAGGAGTGCAGAAGGTGGAATAATGGTTGAACATTTCCGTTGAATGTTAAAGTTCCAATTCCTGAGTACCGAACGAAAGGCAGAAAGAAGAAGTGCATAAGGAAAAATAATGGTTGAACATTTCTGTCGAATGTTAAAGTTCTGATTCTCGAGTTCTGAGCGGAAGGCATAAATGGGGAGTGCGGAATGTGGAATAATGGTTGAACATTCTCGTCGAATGTTAAATTTATGATTCCTGAGTTTCGAGGTCAGAAAGGAGGAAAGCGGAAGCACGGAAGGAAAAATACAGAAGAGTGGTTGAATATCTCCATCGCACATGGTGTTTCAATTTCTGAGTTGCACAGCACAAGCCGAAAAGAGGAAGTGCGGAGAGCAGAGTGTGAAAAGAACATGCTTAGTGTGGAAATGGTGACATCGGTCGCAGAAGGGATCTGTGAAGGGTGGAAGGAATATTACAGTGCTTTCTAATCCTAAGGATGAAGGTGGAAGAGTGTATTAACACCCATGCCTTGTGTTTCGAAAGGAGAACAAGGGTTCTTGAAGTTAAATTTTTAATAATTTCACATTATAGGGTATGGGGACGTTAGAATAAAACTATCCATTCAGTAATGGGATGTGTTAAATAATTTTTTAATTAACAAAATAAGGTGGAAGAATCAAATTTGTAGTTATTATGAAGCATTAACGACTCAAACACTAAAACTAGCTCAATTTTTGTAGTAATCTAGCATAAGTGTGCACAATAGGGCATAAATTAGAATTTTCTTTAGCAAAAACATAATGAACATCATATATCTGATAGGACATCAATGGAATCCTTCATAGGTTTAATTACATCAGAAAGAGAACTCAAGAATAAGAGAGAAGACTGGAAGAATCTTCCATTAGGAAAAGACTAGAACACATGAAGAATTGGGCTAGAAGGATTCTTCAATCACAATAATAGGATTAAACTTCACTCAATATTATCATAGGACCTTAAATAAGCTCAATTATTAACACTATATGTCCTCATCCTCACAATAAAAGAAGGGGCACATATCCCATCTTGGACTAGGGGCACATCTCCGAACTCTAGAGGAAAATAACTCTTCATTCAATTATCAAACTGTCAAAAATTATGAAAGTGGTGTGATCCTCTTCCTTTATAGAGTGATTTAACTTGTTGATCAAGTCATCTAGACTTATGCACCCTCATGATGAATATAGGACTTGCTTTCTTTCTAAGCTTTTCTTTTTTTGCTTTTTGCCTGTACTGCTTTGTCCTTCTTTATTGTGTTATCCTCCTTGTCTTCATTATTTATGCTTCTTTCCTCTTTTGGCTTGGTTTATCCTACTTTCTACTTCTATCCTTCTTTATCCTAGTTTCCTTCTTTGTACTACTTTTTTGCCTTCCTTATTTATCCCATCTTTCACTGCTTTATCTTGTTTCCTTCTTTTCCCCACTTTCCAGATTTAATGTACTTTCTCCTTTCTTTCTTCTTTTGCAAGATCACATGTTTTCTCATTTATTTCTTATTTTGCAAGGTTGCTTTGGTCAAACCTTATCCTGTTAATGGAACCTCATGTTCCATTTTCTGTGCATTTTCTTCATTATTTTTTTGAAATAGAAACTTATTCATAAAAATAATTTATCCAAAGTGCATCTTCAAACATCAGGAAATACTAATTACTACTTACAACTAATTAATTGTCTAGTTTTCAAAATTTAATCCCAAGAATTTAATGGATTTTACTCCTAAAACCACAAGGACTAAATAGCTAATAGAATGATCCATATGTCACCAAAATGGGGACATGACAATTAATGATTCACTATAGAAGCTCCTTTTGATTTGTGTTAGATATATACTTGTTAACCACACATGAATAAGTAAGAAACACATTGATAGACCATCAAAATAAATCATTTCCTAACTTTCAGCATTGTGAACACCCAAATTAATTATGTGTTTCATTCCCCCTACTCTTGGGGTATGCTAGTTATATTGTGAATATCAATATTGTCTTTTACTTTTCAATGCTATATTGTATTTCAGTTTTCAATGTATTGTTTAATTGATTTTTGGCATTTACTTTTCCAACTTTTAATTTTTTAATTTTAATTTCAATTTCAAAGAGAGTGATCAATTGAGAAATCAACCCAAAGCTTCCCACATGGATGGTATATCTCCTATTTCTATTTTTCATTTAATTTTGTAAAACACTAATGTTGGCTCCAAAGACATCCTTAATCATGGGCGCCTTTATTGGAATTTCATTGATCGTAGGAAAAGAGAGTTGAACATGTTCTAGAAGAACTTTAAAATGGTGTGGTCCAACTCTATGCTTGTTATGTCCGTGACAACGAACAATATAGTTTTCACGAAGGTGGTATTAGTTCATGTTGGCGGGGATTTTTTTTTCATTTTCAAAGTCAAGGCTATGGTATGTAATTTTTGTATTATTTTATTAATGATTTTTTTCTAAAAGGAAGCAAATGTTAAAAAACCAACTCTCCATTTTCAAAAGATTCATTCATCCCTTATTCGAAGAAACAAACCCTTAGTCAAAATTGGTCACCAAATATTTGTGTTACTAAAAAGTAACATCATGCTTAGCTTTGAAACTATTAGTTTAAATTATCAAATGTTAATATCCCAAATGAAAATGCAAAGATAGTTATTAAGACAATCATCAAGATAACTATTATATATTTCTCAATTATAGTTAAGCAAAAGACCTGATATCAACCTCTAATTTGGAAACCAATATTTAGTTTTAAGTGTTTCATACCAATATCCATGCAATTGACTAAAAATCATATATGAACAATGGTTTCAATCAAATAAGAATTGAAGTTTATTCTCATTTAAATCTTATAATGATCATAATTTGGTGGTCCTAGTCCTATTTGAACAAAGCTCCAAAGAACTTTAACGTCAACAATATTATCATTGAACATGAAAAATATTGGCCTGCTACCAAACTCTGTAAAGCAACCTTCGTTTTAACATTTTATAAAAACAAGTATATCACTTGAATGCAAGACACATAATCCATACCTAAGCTCATGCGACTACTAACTTTATCACCCACTAATGTGACCAAATTATCTAAAGAACTAAGGTTTATTCATTTTCAAAACTTAGATCTTGGAAATGCATCTAGAAATCACTTGAATTTGACTTGAAAGGAAAATGTGGAACACTAGGTGTGGGCCACTTAATTATGTAGAGACATTTTGCAAATTATTCATATGCTTATGTGGGAGGATGCATATAAAATGGAAATGAAATATAGCTGGATTTGTGTGGTGTGAGAACAAGAAATTCATTATAACTAGGGAAAACTCTTTTGGGTGTGTTCATCAAAACATAAATGATATTTTTAATCTTGCTAGAAGTGGGTAATGTTATTCAATACCATTCGTCGATGAATAGAGCATTCAATGAACCTTCATATAAGGCAATATTGGTATCTCTTTTTTTATAGTAAAACAATTGAACATAATATATGATTTAAGATATAGATGACAACACTATATCCAACCTTAAATTTTTTTTCAATAATTATGTGAATAGAAAATAATTGAGCCATGGAATGCTCATTAGAAAATATAAGCTGCAAAATTGTGCTAGACACCCTTTTTACTAAAGTCATGGTAACCTAATCTCTTTTCTTAACTAGTTTCATTACTCAATTTCACAACAATTAAAATGCATGTCCATGCATGAAACAATTAAAACAAATGCATATATGCATAATTGGAGCAGATTACAATTCTAAATATGAGTTCACATGAACAAGCTTTGAGAGTGAGGCGAAGAGCTGGTGTCCCCATCCAAATAGAAATACTAGGGTAAATGCAATCAATAAATCAATAAATGCGTATATGGTGAATATGCACCCATCCAAGAAAAAACTAATGTTACATGTAGCATTAATCTAGCATAAAATATTGAAAACAAATGTATCAATAAACTTATATTTTCAAAGAAGTAATTTTGAATTTTTTTTCAAAAAAACAAGAAGCCGACAATAAGACCTCAAAGACTCTATCCAATAAAAAAATTATATGAAGCTAATACAAAAATAATTATTATTTGTTTCTTATGTCAAACTATATAACTCATGAAAAAAAATAAAAAATTAACTACCAAGTAATTGGATTTCAACATAAACCCATTGCAAGAGTACCCTGGCCTTAGGCATTGACTAATAAAATGTGAGCTCACCCATCCAAAACATAAGCACATTGTAAACAAAAACTTCAATAGTTATTTTTTTTAACTATGGGAACAACAACCTCCCAATAGTATATCCAACAGCCTGCAAGCCAGATATACCAATAACTTGTGATTTAGCAGGGGCTGAGAAGTCCCGAAGTCCACCCGGGTAAGTCACCTACCCTTCGAGCCTTGTCACAACAGGCCAATGAATAACCCTACCCCTCCAGATTTTGAACCTCTAACCTCCAAAAAAATAACACACTTGTCTTAAAATTTGACATGGTGAATGTTAAGTGTTTGTGGTACCACATTCCCGTTCCCGTCTCAGATAAGGCATCCACCCTTGAATTTAAAGGAAGGCTTACTCGATCGCCCCTTTTCAAAGAAGACATATTTGTCAGTGTTGTTAGACCTACCATTTTGGTGGTGGGAATGTTGAGCACATGTCATTATGCTACTTTGGCTATGTTCGACATATTCCTGCGCTGTATCTTGACGCAAATAGCTCCGATTTGTATTATTTCGAGTTTTTCCAACTCAGACTTCGCATGTCTTTACAGGTTCAGGTTCTGGTGCCAAAATTTTGTCCATTTAAAAGTACAGTCAGACGGCACTTAAACCATTTTGTACGAGTTATGTAAGGACCAAACTGCATTCACTTTTTCAGCTTCTATGAAGAATTGTTGTTATGGTGCTTCCACACTTTATAATGCACATGGCATTCAAGAGGACAATCATCGATGTGACAATGCCTTGGTTGTTGTATTTGAAGATTATTGTTAGTTAGATTTTGATCGTAATGACCTTAAACTTACCTTATCACACAATAGTTAACTACATCTTATTCGATTACCACTGTTTTAGCAGCATAATAGCTTGTAAACTTTGCTTAAAACAAAACATTGACACACAGAATTGCTCACTAAAAATCTACAAAAATAATCACTAAAATAATCACTAAAAAAATCTACAAAAATAATCACTAAAAACCCCAAAAGTAGTTCTGGCTTAATTTCAGGAAAAAAGTCTGTCTAAAACCAAAACAATCTCAAGTCTACAATCTTCCAACACATCAACTAATTTCTTCTCTCTAACATTCCCCTACTTTATTAACTTATGGGCTTCCTCAGTTACCTCAATAACTAACCAATCCCTTTTTTGGTGCTTGTCTATTGTTGATTAGAAGTATTTTACCTCAATAGTTATCCTTATCTTTTGAAATGTAAATCTTAAAAGTAACATATTGGTTATGTTCCTAGGTATAAAATTCCTTTTTCGAAATGAGTAGACATTTTATAGTGATATGATGAGGTACTCTTGTTGAATATATTTTTCCTTATTTATTGACTCCCCAAAATTTCCAAAGGCATATCCTGTGACGAATGAGAAAAGGAGATCATCTAATTGAAAGTTATGCTATGTCTATGTTGCACAAATTCCTTCATGTCAAAGTGGATGAACGTGGACTTCATTGGAAATTTCATCTCAAGTTTATCGATCCATCCAACTTCAAGGGTAAATCAAGTTTTCCTTAACAACTTTATATCAATCCATTTGATTCAAACATGTTATTTTTCTTTAAAAAAATGTGTATTAAAGATATGAAATAAAATACTTGGTCGCCAAAGCAATAGAAGAATCTCTTATATATTTTGAGAAAAGGTTTTGAATTGAAACACTTCATAAAGAACAATACTCTTGGTTGTTAGAACATTTCGATTCTCTTATGTTGGAAGCGTCATATTGGCATGGGGATTATGAATTTCCTTATGGTGAGGAGAAACGTGCATGTTTCAAAAGAGAAACAAATTGATATGAAAATCACGAGCATAAGTACCCTCCTTTACCTTATCATGAAACATCTGAAAAATCTCAGGATCCCTTCTAAAAGCAACATAGCATTGTTGAAGAAAAGAATGTATCACGTGAATTATTGGCACTTGACATTGCAATTTAGAATGGGATGATAAGGCACTTAAGACCTTGTTGCATCTCAAGAAGAGGGGCATATTTCAAATCGAAAAATGAAGTTCTTGGAGGCCTTGTTGAAGCACTTCATAAAGAATATCTTTGATGATGAGAGTTGTTGTGAGAACTTCATTAAAGACAATGTGCTCCCTCTTGTTTTCAAACAAGCATCTACTATATGTTGGAGCTTGTGCAACTTCATAAGATATTTTTATTGTTCTTGTATTGCACCTCCTACAGGAGATGAAATTATTGTAATCAATCATACAAACCCTAGAAGAACAATGTAGACCTTGGGGAGAAAAGCAAGCAAAAGAAAACACAAAATAAAAACTATATTGCTCCCCCAAGAGAAGTCAACCCCAGTTAAAATATTAGTGGAAAATATGTTTAAATAGGAGGTGCCCCTCCTCATTATTCCACACAGCAGTATAGCAACATCACAAGAAAAGTTCACAGTTTTCTAGGAGAGAGAAGTTTGAATATATTGCAGAAGAAGACTGTTTTCAGGGTTGTTATCTCTGGAAAGAATTTCCATATTTTATATTTCTTCTTCATTGTACACTGATCTCAAAATTATCATCTCTAGGTGAAGTTTGTTGGGCTTTCTCCCATTTGGGTTCCCAGGATAAAAATAATCGTGTTATTGTTATGTGCTTTGTCTATCTTCTAGTATAAGAGCAATGCTATAATCTTATGAAAATATAACATGGTATTAGAGCAATTGTAACGTCCCCGACCCTCAGACCGGCGAAGAGGACGCTACCATACATCAAACATTCGGGCAACTATCCCCATGAACATGAACATACATACAGATAATGCTGAAGCCAAATGTCTGAACATACTACATACTAAGATGCATAATCGTTCATATACATAGCGGACACAAAACATACAATTCAACATTCAACATTCCCATCATCATAATTCATTAACAGTAAATATGATTGCAAAACATATTAGTCAAGAATACTTATCTTATGAGAACTATCCCGCAACCAGCTACATCACTGCAACATTCCACCCAACCATAGGCCAGCGTGCTCCTTAACCTCTCAGCAACGCTGCCACCCCCGAGCCGAGCATGATTCCCCAAGGAATAAGGAACTAGCAGGCTTACACATAGCCAAGGATAACAAAACATTCAAGGATACACATTTCATCCAAGCCAAGACAGTTGGGTTTATCAGGCGAACATTAGATCAGCCAAGCAAACACAGTTGGGTTTATCAAGAGAACATCAGATCATCCAAGCCAACATAGTTGGGTTTATCAGGCGAACATCAGATTAGCCAAGCCAACACAGTTGGGTTTATCAGGCCATCCAGAAGCTAGGAAAGGCTAAATGCTAAGCTGGTGAGCTCATTGAAGAGCTAAGGACACCTACACCAGAACTAGCCTGACTTCTAGGACACCCACACATAGCCAACACAAGGAAATCAGTCCTTTCTCTATCACACAGTCCCTCAGGCCTTGACCTCCCTTCCGGTGTTATTCAGGGGTTGTGGAGAAGAAATCCAACCCTCTAAATCTGTCTGTGTGGTTCCCAAACACACCAGGTTTGTCAAGCAAATCAGGCCCTCATCACCACTCCATTACCGTCCGAAGACCAACCACTACATGCATGCAGCAAAACAAGCACTTCCCAACTTGGACAAGGGAAGATAATCCCTACATCATTCTTGGCCCTATCATGGCCAAAATGACTCCACAGCAACCTACAGCAGATACCACTCTGTAAAGGGAAACACAGTCAACAAGACATGGATGAGACCACAGCCAGGGATCAGTGAGGAAACCACAGCCACAGTTCACGATGAAGTACGGGACAATACACAGTCCGAGCTCACAGTGAAAACCATCGAAACATTTCACAGTTCAGCAATGGGGAAAAGGGTCCAACTCTCTGTGTGAACGGGAGGGGAAAACGTATCCACAGATCAACAATTCGTGAGAGAAGGGAGAACAAACCCCCACACACAGAATCACAATCCTTTTAACTCAACTCTGCGTGAGGAAGACCATCTGAATCCCTCTGCGCGTGAGAAGGTGAACATAGAAAAAATGTCTCTATGTGAGAGTGAACAGAACGAATGAGAGAGAGGAGTAGTGGTGTTTCTCTTTCCCACGTGAAGGTGGAGAGATGGCTGGAGGAGTGGAAGTGTGGAAAAGACTGACAGTCTTGCCACCCTCCACTTCCTAGCAATAACTGCCCCCAACTAACAAAAGGAGTATTAACTGGGTGGATGACACATGGATTTTCCCCATGGGGTCGAGGTTTAACAATCCCCCCTATCCTTAGGAAATCATGCCCTTTTCAATTTAGTTGGATTGACATAGCTGGTTGGGGTTCTTTTATTTAAAATGCTTAGTTACATCATGCCACAACGTAATATGTGCCATATATCCCGATATACTATCGATGACAATTCCAATCACCGAAACATAACATAACCAAACGGATGGTGGGCCTTTTCATTTAGCTCCACACCACGATCCATTACAATATATACCTCACATACATTAATGCAAATGGGGTCAAAACCGGGGTGTTACAACAATGCTAGAAGAAGCCATTGCAGGAACTCTGTCGGAAACCTGTCATAACTAGGGTTTCATCTTTCAAGGTCTTCACTCAACCTTTTGGCATAAAAAGAGCCTTGGGAATTTCTCTTTAAGGAGGGCACATCTTTTGGTGAAGACAGAATTCAATTATGAGAATTTTCAATTTTTGATCTAATTCTCTAGCTGCAACAGAAATTAGGGTTTCATTTTTGTCCTACTCCCTCCACCGTATTTGCTCGACTCTACCTCTTCTCAACTCACCTCTCTAGGGCGCATTTATCTGTGGAGTAAGTTTTCCAAAACTATAACCTTCAGTTTTGACCTAGTCTCTTCTAGGGTTTTAGATCTAGATCTATAATCAAGATGATCAGCATGAAGGTTGAAGATCGTCTGGAAGGAGCTTCCAACTTCATCCCTTGGAAGTCTAGGGTTCTTCTTTTATTGTACAGGACAATACACCCTTGTAACCTAGGGTCTGGGGTTACCAAATTACTATTAGACTTGCAGACAACATCTTTTACAGAAATTGAAATGAGAATAGGAAGATAGTTTGGTTTACCTGGTTTATGATGATTGATCCAAGCTTGGTCTTCTCTCGTTGCAACCTTCTCCAAAGCTTCTAGGGTTGCTTCTCTTCACCTGCAAAGAGCCAATTCTTCAAGCAATATCTCATACATATATATCATAGAGGTTAGATGAAAAACATATTAATAATATAAATAACATTATTCATTAACCAATATACATGAAAAAAGCACAATACACAGATTGGTAGAATAATTCTCTCTATTAACAAACAGTGAATAGGTGAGAATACAACCCAGCTTTTGACACAAGGATTGCTCTACAACTGAGGACTCAGAGTTCTGCTTCTCCAAGACTCTAAAGATATACCACCAGCATAACTTTGCTCTTCCCAAAATTGATTGATTAGCCCCATCCCAAGGCCTCTATTTATACATTGGGAAATAGAGAGGTTTCGAAGGTTAGGATGGTTGAGACAGTTGGGATAGTTATGGATTAAGGCCCAACTAATCTCATCTAATCACGATTTATATTTTTTAATGTCGAATTAAGGTACACGTGAGTATTGATATAGGCAAGGTGCGTATGACACGTTTGTTGGTCAAAGGAAACTCGCGTATGAAAGGTCCACGCAGGTTGTAATGCACATAGTCGCGTATGACACATGAGTTGGAATGCACATAGTCACGTGTGCAACCCAAAACTCAGAATAAAAATATATCAGGTTGGTCTGGATATCATGCATCAAAGGTCATGCACATCTATAGTGTTTTGGCCACTTCAATCCTAATTGTCCTTTTGTGTACTGACATAATGAATGTCAGCATTCGGACGGAGAAGTGTCATTTTGGTTGATAACATATGCCCCCTAATGTGTGAGGTCAAAGGGAAGCAATGGCCAAAATACATTACAATCTTTATCTTGGATAACTTAGAAGTCCAAGGAAGTAGAGGAAGTGTCGAGCACCCAATATGCATATATATTATTACCAACATACAGAGCATACGAGATTTATTGTCAACCCGAGAAAGTCTTTTATTTCAAAGGATAAATGCACAGTATATGCGTTAAACACCAAATCACTCTAATTGAACACTCTTATCCTCTCTTATCCTCTAACAACTATGTTCATCCCAAGAATCTATGTAATCCTATTCATCTTCTAAATACTACAAATTCAATTACCTGCGTTTAAGGAAAATGATCTAAGATTCAAACAGAAATTGCAGATGAAAAGAGGAAATCCTATTCACAACCCAGAATGAGAAAACTGTCTATTCAATCTGATTACTTTTGAAATCCATAAACATAAATCAAATATTAATCTAGGAATTCAATTGCAAAGGATTGAGTTCAGCTACTCTAAGGAATTGAATTGCAGGAATGAAAATCAACAATCATAACAGGAGAGATAACTTGCAAGGATTCATGGGATAACAACTTGAAACTACAGGATGAACAAAGCTGTGTACAACTACCACTCAAATTGCATAAAGAAAGTTCCCTACCCAGTCGACTGCCACTCTGTACCACTTACCAATCTTAAGAAAATGCATTCACAATTATACTGTAAATCGACACTACTACAGTTGTGTACAAAGGAAATAGGATAAACAAAACATCACACAATACTGAATTGAAAAAAAAGTCCTAAATTAACTCAACAATCTCTGTGGAAGGCGGGCCCATCCTTCACACAGAGATGCTGGATGAACAATGTGCAACTCTCTTAAATCAGAGGTAACTCCTTATATTAAAGAAAGAAATATTACACAAGTTGCTTCCGCTGCTAATACAATGAATGAATTATCTATTTTCCAACCCCCTGGGTTGAAACAACTCCCCATATTTATATATGCAGATCATAACATCCGATCCTATTAAAGGGCAGCCATGAAGATCTCTGATCTTTAGGCGCCCTAAATAATACTAGCTGTTACAAACATGGCATGATAATGACATGGAAAATGTGAGAAAGATGTTAATTTGCCCAGGAGTAGCAATCTCTTTAGATCACAATTATACTCGAGCAACAATGTAGCGTGTTCTATTACAGTTGCACTGTCACCGCTCGGTCTAGGATATTGCATTAAAACCACATGCCTTCATTGATGATCGGGGGCTGAGGGTCCTTTTGAGCAACGAATGTCCCTTCCTTTGATATTTGTTCAGCCCCCATCCACCTATTGTCCACTTATCTCAAACTACCTTCATAAATCATAACAAGTTAGCACATTTGAGAGATACACAGCTTTAATTATCACAATCATAAGAATTAATAAGATAAAGCAATGATCAGTCATACCTTGGTAGTTTGGGGATTAAAGTGAGGACAACAGGTCTGATTAGCATGCTAAATGATGTAAGACAGGGGAAGAAAAGGTGGTTGAAGATGGTTAAAAGGGGCCAATTCTAGGCTCAACATCTCCCCCCAACTATCCTGTTACATGTCCTCATGCAACAACCTGCATCATTCAGAGTCTGGGTCCTGTATTGAGCTATGTTCATGGAGGGAGGAGAAATTGTAGGGAAACTAAGGCACTTCATCTTCCTTTAAAAATCCTCTGTGAGTAACCCAGTACTTCCAGCACCGCTGCTCCTCTGCCCTAGTCAAGGAAAAATCTATATTATACGGTTTTTCTGGCCACCAAATGAGGGGGAATTTGAATTTCAAACCCAACCAATCAACTCCACACTCCCTCATGCTTCCCACATAGCCCTTGACTCTGGAAAGTGTCTGCTTGAAATTTTTGAAACAGTAAGGATCTCGGCTTCTAAGTGCAGAGGAGACAGCCTGCCATCTATGTTTACTCCCTTCCAATGCTACCTGCTGATGTCTGGAAACATGGTTAATTTTAGGGGCGAATATTCGCAAAAGGGCGAAATTAGGGGCACTTAGAAAATTTGGAGGGCGAATTTTTATAAAGAAAGTTTTTTCAAAATT
>LPNX010469185.1:3775-16714 GCA_001517045.1 Pseudotsuga menziesii
GGGCCATTTGCCCGGTTGTGTTGATGTTCGTCGCGTCCTCTTCGCCGGTTGAGGGACGGGAACGTGACAAAATGGTATCAGAGCGCCATGGTTGCAACAATGGGCCTCTATAGGCCAAGAAGGTGCAGTGACAGAAGGTAGAATTACCTTCTCTGTTCAGCAGTGAGCAGACGAATTCAGAAAAATCGCCTAAGTGTGAGCAGTCGGACCACTAGAGGAAGTGGAATTCCACCGTTACGGATGGCAGAACGATCCCTCATCCGATTCGAGATCCGCCCGATCGCCTACGCCGTGGAGAGTTTGAAGATCCGCCCGATCGCCGACGCCGCGGAGAGTTTGAAGATCCATCCGATCGTCGACGCACGAAAAGAAAGCTCAGAATTTTGGCTAAGTATGGAACGGTCGAGCCGTTGAAGGAAGTGAACTTCCGCCGTTGCGGAAGACTTGGAAAAGTAAAACGTCCGCCGTTGCGGATGACGGAGCAATCCCGCGTCCGATCCAAGAGTCGTCCGATCGCCGACGCCAAAGGGAGATCGAAAATTTGGCTAAGTGTCGGAACGATCGAAAGAGAGAATGGTCCGACGCCCGATGTTTCGAGATTCAGCTGACGCCCGATGTGAAGAGTTCATCCAAGAAAAGAGCGGACGTCGGAAGGGTTGGAATTTCCATGGAGCCGCCATTGCGGATGGCGAATTGCTTGGGCTTCCGATTAGAAAGGCTGCTGATGGCCGCCGTTGCGGAAGGTAGAAGCTTCCGAGGAGCCGCAGTTGCGGAAGGGTTGGGACACCTGGAGAGCCGCAGTTGCGGAAGGGTTGGAACACCCGAAGAGCCGCCGTTGCGGAAGGTAGAAGCTTCCGGGGAGCCGATTCGGCGGAAGACAGAAAGGTCAGGGAGCCGGTTCAGTGGAGGAAGGAATGGGAAAGGAGCCGACGTTGCAGCTGGGAGATCGAAGTGAGAGCTGATTCTGCGGAAGGAACAATGGTTCCAGGAGCCGATTTCAACTGTTTTCGAAGGGATTTTTCAGCTTGCCACAAGGGGTCAAGCCCCCTTGACCCCCATCGTCCCTTGAGACAGTCATTCTTGTGGAAGGAAAATTCTGTGTTTTGGGCAAGAGTTTGAATTAGAGGGATTTTCACAAGGGACAAGAAGGATGCCAAAAATGCAGCTGTGTGTACAATGCAAAGGTTTGCTGAAAGTCTTTATTCTTAGAAGTGGTGTGGTTTTCACATCCGAGGTCGGAATGATGCATGTGAATAGGTGTTGGAAAGCTTATCCAGTGGGGAACAAGGATAAGTGACTAGAATCTAAGCATGAAGCAGCAAAGTTCTAAGGATGGCTGCTGTTATCAAATGGACAAGTCTGGACAGTTGCATGCCCAGGGGCAGCAAGGACTATGAAGCCAACCAGCTGCTGTGTGGAAAAGGAATTCCACGAGAAGATGAGGGGTTTGAAAGGGAAGTTTTCATTAGACCCTGTCTTTCTAATTATAACTACATTTCCTAAGTATATAGCTGAAATGTAGGAGAATATGTATTGCATGCATAGGATATTGCATGTTGGTAAGAACATTGGAAATTTTATATATTATAATGTACCACTAATGATGATCATTGCTTTGATGTTGGCATTAGTGGAAACACCAACGATGACATGGACCCGGACGAATATGTTGCTGATGCTGAAATATGAGACCAGCAACCCTATGGAGAAGGGATAAGGCAACAAGTCCATGACAATAGTTGGTGAACAGATGCTGCAATCTCTTGCAAAGGACCAACCAAATTGGTCATGGAAAGGGTGTAAGTAAGACCCCTGCAGGTAAGAGTTGCTTATGACGATTTCCATGGATTGGTCCAGGTAAGAGACCTCATACCATGTGAATATTGGAATGTAGAAAGGTGTCATGCCTATACACATTAATGATATTGATTATAGTAATGCATCCTATATGAGGTAGTCATGGTTAGGCCATGGTATGGTTGAATGCATAGTATTCCTGAATCAATGCAAGGTAGCGTTGAATGGACATGCATTAGAAAGATTTTATGAATCTTGTTGTTATGCATTGGATGTATGCCTATGAAGGGTGTGAATGACTGATTGCATAAGTGTAGGTGCAATGTTGTGATGTATGGCATGAATGCATTGAGATGAATGCATGTGATATTATGGAGAACTAATGACTGAAATGATGAAGTACTGATAATTCTGGAACTGTTTCGAAGGTTGCTATGAATGCAGGATAGTCATGATCAATTGGCTGCTAGAAATGCTCTATTGAAGAGCGAGGTGGCATGAATAATATGCTTGTGAAGTAAGGAGTATCTAACCACTCCATTTAAATTGCATTAATGCTGTGACTATACCTTGCAATGTTAGTGTAATAATGATTACATGAAGTAAACGAGCTTTGAGAACACTGATGTGACTAACCTTTGAAGTATCTGAATTTTATAAATTCTGGAAATGCTTCAATGACGGTTGTAGAAATAAGATGGTATATGCATCCATACTTACCAAGTGTTTGGTTGATGGGAGCTCATGTATCAGGTAGATCAATTTGAGAATGGCATTGAGAGGTAAGACCCTGACCAATGCTAGAATCTACCGTGTAAAAGAGCTGTTAAATTTGAATTGTGCATTTCAAATTTAAGAAATTGCTGACAACTATTAGTCACTATTGGCTTGAATAAGCTTGTGTTTGGTTGTTGAAGCTTGTGTTTCAAGTAGATTATTTTAAGAACGGCATTGAGAGGTAAGGTCCTGACCAATGCCTGAATCTACCATATGATATGCATAATAGGTTGTTAGGATTCGAATTGTGAATTTCGGATTTAAGATACTGCTGACAACCACTAGCCATTGTTGGCTCGCATAAACTTGTGTTTGGTTGCTTGAAGCTTATATTTCAGGTAGATTATTCCGAGAATGGCATTGAGAGGTAAGACCCTGACCAATGCTGGAATCTACCGTGTAAAAGAGCTTGTTAGATTTGCGTTATGAATTTCAAATTTAATAAAATGCTGACCACTTATAGTCACCATTGGCTTGCACAAGATTGTGTTTGGTTGGTTGAAATTCATGTTTCAGGTAGATTCTTTCAAACATGACAGTGAGAGGTAAGTCCCTGACCACTGCCAAAATCTACCATTTATGAGAAGAAATCTCATGGTTGTGAAAATTAGTTGGTACGGGTTGTTAACTTCGAACTGTGGATTTCGGATTTAAGAGGTACTAACGGCTACTAATCATTGTTGGCTTGTGTGAGATTGTGTCAGGAGGGACACATGGTAAGTGGGTATTCATGTCATGATAGTAAGCATAAAAATTATAAATGGGCATATTAATGCTGCTTACAAGAGACCCACAATTGAGCAAGTCAATTTCTATAATAGATAGAATCGCAAATTCTTATTGAATTTGATTGCTAATGTCATTGCTTGGTTATGGAACGATCAATTTGGATTGTAGTATCAGGTAATGACTGACTGTTTGGCTATTTTGATGAATGTGTCAGGGGTACACACTGCAGGAAGATCATGTGTGATGACCTGCAAGAGCCAAACTTCATGGGAAGGTTTTCCCTTATCTTGGAAATGGGGTTCGGGTGAAACTCCATTAGACATTTGAAAATGTCTCATCTGCACTGCATGTTTGGTGATAACATGAGTGAGATGGTATGTGTTATGTCAGTGGGACATGTGTGGATATGAAATGTAAACAGGAAGCAGGGATGGGGGCTTGGTTTGCTTAAACCTGGTGATTGGAAACCACACAGACAAGGCTAGAGGGCTGACTTTCTTCTCCACAACCCCGGGATAGCACTAGAAGGGAATGCAGGGCCTGAGGGACTGTGTAGCAGAGAAGGGACTGATTCCTTGTGCTGGGTGTGTGTGTGGATGTTATAGAAGTCAGGCTAGTTCTGGTGTAGGTGTTCCTAGCTCCGCAGCGAGCTCACCAACTTAGCATTCAGTTTTTCCCAACTCCTTGATGGTGCCTAACAGATATAACAGGCATACTGCGACGGCAAATGGATAAGTGTTATGTAACCCTTGCTATGAATATGCATGTTTAATTATTAAATTCCATATGCAGAACATGTTTGATTTATTTCCATGATGACCGATTGCTTGAGTATGCATAGGGCCTACATGGCACACACCGGAAGAGAGTGCACACTTTTCCGATGTCGAGTCATGAAAGGGTTTTCAATATTGATTACACTCTGGGGAGTGGACGCACTCCTGGTGTCTCAATATTTGATAGTGAATGATAGGAAATGTGATGACAGTTTTAGAGCAATGATGCTGATGTGTTTGCTTGTATTGCTTGTGTTGCTTGTGTTGACAGGCTAAAGGTAAAGGTAAATGGTTGATATAAGTGTATGTTGGTATAAGTGTATGTTGATATAAGTGTATGTTGGTATAAGTGTATGATGGGCTGTGATATGCCTAAGGATCCATAGTAGATCCTAGACCTGGAAATGGTCATGATAAAGATCCAAGCCCAGTTGACATGGTTATGTACTGGCTGGACATTAATTATTTGATGTTGTGGAGCAGCCGGCGTGCTGACCTAACATCTAAGTCCATAGGCGATCCCAAGGCTTGCAAAGCGAAGTAGGATCCTGTGGACGAACGAGGAAATGCACAATACAGATAAGTATACGATTTGGTTATGATGTTTTAAGCTCTTGTTCTAGAGATAAAACTGATGAGAGTAAACTGAACATGTGAATCTATTCAATGTTGGATATAGGTATCCCTGGAGGCGAGGACGATGAGAGCATCCTAGAGGTGCATGCGGACATGTGACTGTCCTAAATAGCTCAGAATGAGCGGTAATGGAAAAGGTGCTAGTGAGACGGGGGAGTCCTAGCAGTCGAGACAAACCATGTGGAGAGACTCCATGGTTTGGAGGTCTAGAATAGACCAAAGACACTAAGTGTCAAGACCAAGAGAGATTGGTCCAGCATTCACGGTGAAGTGAAAGAGGCTGAGAGCATGAAAAGCCACTGCGATGGCGAGGGTTCCAGGATGGAACATAACAAAGAGGGGAAAATCTCTTACTGCTCTCTCTTGCCTTTTGATTATACATATATATATATGTTTATGCATTGTGGAAACAAAAGATTGTTGAATGCATGTATGATTGTGAATGAAATGTGTGTATTTGCTTAAAGTAAATTTGTGAATGCTAGAATAGTTAATTCCCTGCCCAGGAATGGACATGAAGGAGCTCATGTGCCTGTTGGGGAAAGGCATGAAAGATATGAAAGCCTCATTGATGAGACTTGGACTATCATGCCAATTGGGTAATTAACTAACTGATTTTGATATCTATATTATGCTTGGTCTGATAGAATTTCAATGGTGCATTCCACAGGTGAGAAAAGTGAAACCAGGTGGTGCACATTGATCATGGCAGCAGATCAAAAGTTGTTGGACTTGGCTGGAAGTATCCTTCAAGTGATTGCCAAGACCCAAGAAAATCTTGGGGAGATGCTCAAGATACAGAGAAGGCAGAGTGAAATGAACCACCAGATTTTGCAAGACTCTATTGGTTTGCAAAGGGAGGTGAAAAGCCTTCTGGGAGCAATCGGCAAAGGAAAGGAAGGTGGATCAGCAATGGGACAATTGTCCAAGCGACCCGATAAGAAACGGTCCAGGCATGAAGACTCAAAGGAAATTGAGCAGGTAAAGATGAAGCAGCCAGTGAGATGCTGGAGATGCGGAGGACATCATTTACGCCGGGACTGTCTGATGAGGGAACATGATGAAGGCAATAGCCGTAAAGTTCCTAGACTTGGGATCAGCTGGAAGCTGAGAACCAGCAGGAAAAGTCCATGGAAGCCGAAAGGCTTGTTCTTGAACGTTCAAAGTAGATGACTGAACGTGGGATAGATCTGCAATTTTGAAATTTTGATGTGCAATTGTATATGTATTGTATATATGTAATGGAACACCGAGGATGGTGTTATTCCAAGGGGGAGGGGAATGTCACGTCCCCGGTTTTGACCCCGTTTGCATGATGTATATATTGTGATTAATCGGGGTGAGGAGCTCAAGGCAAAAGCCCCACCATCCATTTGGCTGTGTATGTTTCGGCAATGGGGATAATTGCCGATGGTATGTTGTGCTATCCGGCACATTTTAATTTGGCATCATGTAAACCCGCACATCAATTAAAAAATAAACCACAACCAGCTACGGCAGTGCAACGTTAAATGAAAAGGGCATGGTTCCAAAGGATAAGGGGTGGGGGATGTCAAACCTTGGTTTATGGGGGAAAAACCCATGTTTTATTACCTTGTTGTTTTTCCACCTTGTCTTACCCAACCTCTTTCAACCTCTTTAATGTTCTGTTGGGTGGTTGCGCAGTTATGGCTGCTGGTGGATGGGCAGTTATTGCCTTTGGGAGTGGGGTGGCAGGACTGTCAGTCCTTTTCCCACATCCACACTCCACCCACGACCCCATGCTTGCCCTGCCTGTTCTGTTCTCCTCACGCGCCTGTTCATGGTGCCCATGGCATTTTGTTCCTCTCCACGAGTTGCTGCTCACCTTCACGCAGGTAATTGTTGCTGTTACTCATGCATAGCCAATTTCGCGTCCTTTCAGCTGTTGTTATTCACCCACGAGCCCAGGAAGAGCTGTTCATTCCTCACGGGGTCTGATTGTTTCTCTCACGCACGGGAAATTCTGGGTTTTCCCACGATTGTTGGCTGTGTCTTTTTTTCCTGATTTGGGACTGTTGTTTTCCCTGTGTTTTGTGGGTTGTGGTGTTCAATTTCGTTTTGTGCCACTATGGGTTTCCAATTCATGGGCCGAGTTTCTGTATTTTGGGACTGTGCATAGTTGCCATTGTTTTTACTTTGAAATTGGGCTATTGTTGTTTTTTCCCTAGTCTGGGATGTTGTGGTTGAGCTGTTTTGGCCACGTTAGGGCCAAAACCAACTCTGGGTTGTCCCTTGGACTTGAGCTGTGCCCCTCCATTGTTTGGGGCTGTCCCCTGTTGTTTATGACTGCTTCACAAAGCTGTGAAGGGATTGTTTGGCTGCTGGTATGCAGTGGTTGAACCTTGGACTGTGCTGGTTTGGCTTGTCTGTTGAAAGCCTGTGAAACCCAGCAGTGTTGGTTTGGTTGTTATGTGTCCCCTTGGCTATGTCTAAGCCTGCAATTGACCCTTATTCCAGAGGAATCATGCCCAGCTCGGGGGTGGCAGCGTTGCTGAGAGATTGATGAGCAAGCTGGCCTATGGTTGGGTGGAACGTTGCAGCGACGTAGCTGGTTACGGGTGAATTATTCATCAAAAGATAAGTCTGCTGTCTATACTTCATCTCTGTAAATTATACTGATGTTAAATGCTAGAATGTGTTGTGTTGCTTCCGCTGTATGATTGAATATAATTGTCTCTGTGTATGCTTAATTCCAGCATTGTTTTCATTTGATTATGATCATGGGGCCATTTGCCCGGTTGTGTTGATGTTCGTCGCGTCCTCTTCGCCGGTTGAGGGACGGGGACGTGACAAGATACAACTCATTTTTCCTTGTCCCTTCCTTCCTCCCTGAGAAGTCTTACCAGCACCTACTGGAAGGAAGCTATGACTCCCTTATTATTTTCCTATCCTACTGCCCTTGAATATAAATAAGAATGTATACCAAAGAACTACAAATTACTTTGATTGAAAACTGGAAGGATGCTCCAACCCTATGAATTTGTTTTACCAACTGTGATTGGAAGGAAGATGCAACTTGTTGTTCCATGTCCCAATAATAAATAGTATCATTCACAATAATAAATCCAGTGTTACAATAGGTTACAAATAGGAAGAATTCGAATGCATTAGGGAGAAATTTGAATATACCAAGTGGATCTAACTGTATCTAACTAAATCTCTAACTCGTGGTCTCTCAATCAATATGGGAGTCCAATAGATCAACTCCCAGATGTCCAACAACTCAAACAATCAGTGATAGCTAGTTAACTCAATGAAACTGAGTGTGGTAGGTGGGAAAAGGAGCCTACTCCACATTCATCTATGCATCATCTGTGCAAGACATGCACTAGCTAAATGATTGTGAACTAACTGAAAGTAACTGGGGGGTAACTAAGACTAAATAGTACTAACTCCAACTAACTGAAGTAGGTTGGTGTTGGGACTCCCAGTGGCTCCTAAAATGTATGGATTGGTCTAGGAGGTGCCCAAACGGATGCATGCACATGCAGTAAGTGGTATTTAACCTATAGCAGTGTTCCCCACACTCCAGTGACCGGTACAAGTGGACCCAATTGTACTAGTAGACCCAATTAATTAATTAAGGTTCTTAAGTTAGGAAAAATTAATCTAATAGATAGTATGGTCAAGGGAGGATTAATAATACTAACACCCCCCCCCTGAGTCCTAACTTGGACAAATATGGGCCCCAATACCATAGGTCACCAAAATACAATCTAAAAGAAATAATGTTTCTTAATACAAATGAGTAAATAGGGGAAAACCTCTTGGGAAACGCTCCCCCCCCTCAAAATAAGCAAGAATACAAATTTTGAATAACAACTTATGAAAATGTTTGCTGCCAGTTGCAGTAGAATCTTGGTTCTTATGTGCAGGTGAGCCTATGAATCCAAACAAATTCTTATTTCTGGAGGAATCTTCCTCTTTTGAAGAAGAACAATGTACTCAACTGAATCAAAAATAAAACAGTTGCACGGTGAAAACTGGACCCATGTAGAGCAGTTGAAATCAACTGATGAGAGAGAAAAGGTTTTTGAGAATTCGAACCATGTGAGTAACACCCAAGAAACTGATATATTTCATCCTTGAACATCAAATCTTGAGTGGTAAAATCAGCCCCAATTGTTAGGAGCAAGTGTCCAAGCAGAAGCAAATTGTCTCCAACTTTACTAGTTCTATGAGGAGAGGAGCATGTGATCACATGGATAGGTGGAGAATCCCTGGGACTATGGAGAGTGAATGATAGAGCTCCATAATCTGATATAGCTTCAGCAATAACCAATAATTCACAAAATATAATATCAACAACCTGTTGGGCCCAGAAATGGCCCCTTTTTTACCACCCTTATCCACCTCTTTTTGCCTCATCCTGCTCTATTATGCATGCTAAACAGATGTTATTCCCTCACTTGGCCCCTCAAGTCATATAGGTATGGTTAATCATTGTCTTATTTTATTAATGCTTACGATTGTGGTAATCAGGGCTCTACATCTTAAATTATGCTAACATATGATGGTTTTATAAAGATATTTCAAGATATAGAGAATACAGGTGTAGCAGGATGAACATGCCAAAGGAGGGATGGACATTCATTGCTAAAGCTGATCACCATACATTCTATCATTTCCCAAAGAACGCGGTCCCAGTGTATTATTCCATGCGAGCTATACAAGGGTAGCTGCAACAGATTGCAATAGATTTGGAGGCAACAGTGCGCCTCTGCTCAAAACTAGCTGTAATCCATGGAATATCTTCTCAATCACTCATGATCATTATTTCTGGCTCGAATAACAGCTTCCCTATATCTTTTGCTCTCATCTTTCCATGACTGTAACAACTTATTGTAATTAGGGCAGCCTGAAGATTAGAGATCTTCATGGCTGCCCGATAATAGTAGGAAGAGGTTATGATTGTAATTGCATAAATATGGGGAACCATTCTGAGCCAGGGGTTGGACTTTTAACCAAATTATTGTATCAGCTGTGAGTAAGGTTGCGTGTTCATCTGCCATTTTTTAATACAAGGAGTTTGATTCTTCAAATCTCAGCATTTTAACATGTGTTACTTCCAGCATCTCTGTGTGAAGGCTGGGCCCGCCTTCCCATAGGGATTGTTGAGTTAATTAGGTATTGTATTTATTCTGTTGTGTGATTTTGTGATAATTTCCTTTATTTATGTAAGTTGCAACAGTTATTGATTTATAATGTGTCATTTGAATAATCAGTAATTGCATCTCCTATAAAACCGCAGTGGTGTGGTGTGTCAGTCGACTGTATAGGTTAAATGTATTTTATGCAACTGTGTGATAGCTGTGATAGCCCTGTTCATCCCTAGTTTTTTCAATTACTATTTTCTTTAGATCTTTGCAGTCATAATTGTAGAATTTCATTCCTGTACTTTTAATTTCGAGAATAGTTGAATTCAATTCCTGTACTTTGAATTTCTAGAGTAGATGAATTCAATTCATGTACTTTGGATTTCTAGAATAACTAAATCAGGATAGTTGGATGGATCTTTAGATGGTTTGGTAATCAGGGATTTTACTTTCTACAAAAGTAATCTAGATGTTATTTCCTAAATATTTCAATCCTAGATTAAGAATTGTAGGAGGTACTTGTGATTGCATTCTTGAGAAAGTAGATTAGATTAAGTGGATTATGGGATGAGTGTGGTTGAACAGGAAAGTGGGATCATTTACTTACAGAATTAGCTACTTAGTGTTTAAAGCATATATAGTGCATATTATCCTTGAAATAAGAGACTTCCTTGGGTTGACAATTTATATTGAACACTCTGTATGTTAGCTTTAATTAACTTGCATATAGGGTGCCCAACATTTTGGCGCCGTTGCCGGGAAGGATAAGTATTAGACACTATTGTAGTTGCATCTAGTAATTGTCTTTATTCATTCTACTTCAGTTTTTTTTTCGTTTTCATGTTTTGGGTTGCATGAATACAAGAAGGGTACAGCATGACCATCTTATAAATCCCAGAACCCCACAAAACACTAACATTGTAGGTGGTCAAGGCCGTGGGTGAAGTCCAGCATTGGGGAGAAGAACATTCATTGACGACCTGGTTGATAGAACTAATTCTTATACTGGGGCTCACTATCAGGAAACACCCATCAGAATAAACCCTGCCACCCCTGGAGTGGCAGCATCAGTCTCTGCAGTGGAGAACACACGAGGAGCTGCAACACCCTTGAATACCCCTGCAGAGGAAGACAGAGTTAGTACTACAGGATCAGCTGATCGAGATCTGATCTATCACATTAACGAGAAGGTTGTGAATGAAGAGGAGTGGACACAGTTCCATCATAAATTCATCAATCAGTGGAAGAACGAAGAGGATAAAACAGAAGAAAATATGAGTAACAAGCACGATCCCGAAGAGGAAGAGGCAATGGGAGAAAATCATCATCATGAGGGTAATTCCCTGCCTGAAGGGACGATGGCTACACTTCAGTTCCCAATTCAACAACTAGAAGGGATAGCCCCCATGAAAAACATATCGCCATCGGTGTTGCCTCGCTTTTATGGAAAAGCGGTGGAGGATCCAAACGAATTTATTTTCGAATTTGATATCCTCTGCCGTAGCTATGACTACACCACCAACGCACAAAAGCTGAAACTCTTCCCTGCCACTTTGAAGGATAATGCATTACGCTGGTTTATGAGCCTGGGAGGCGAAACTGTCACTAATTGGGACAGGATGAAACAGGTGTTCCTAGAGAAATATTAGGACTATTGCAATACCAAGGATAAGAGAGAAGAACTATTTAAAATGGTACAAAAGGATGATGAAAGTCTAGAATATTTTGTCAAAAGGCTTTTATATAATGTACAGAGAGTTAGATAGACTAATATGGGGTTCGATGTGCTCAAAATAATCCTACTTCGTAGGATTAGGGATGATTGCCTAGACATGTTAAACTTGTTAGGAAAAGGGGATATCTCCAAGGAGTCCTTTGAAAATATCATGGAACTATGCAAAAGGTACTCCAAGGGGTCTTCCAGGAATAATAGATGGGACAAACAGGACAAATTAGAACGTGATGTCTTTGACAGAACTCAGAAGTCATCTAATGGAGGAGCCACCCATGCATGTTAGGATATTTAGACACTTAGGAGTTAGTTAAGAACAACTTGTGTAATATATCCGTTAGGTAAAAGTGTGTTTCTTTAGTATGCATTAGTATGCATTTGTAAATATTCTAATCTGACGGTCACGATATGTTCTAGACATAGAGTGATCCGACGGTTTAAATTCTCTTAGATCATACCTACCATTGATCCGTGGCTTAACACCCGATTGGTCTATGATCTCTATTTAAAGAGCATAGAGGGTCCTTGGCTAATTGATCGATTATGAGAAGCTCATGTAACTTTCTTTCTTTTGCATAATAAATTGCTCCGAAGTAGCTATTTGGTCGGGGCCGTGGACTGTTTCCCTCTCGAGGGTTTTAACCACGTGACAAACATTGGTGTATTGATCTGTGATCTGTTTGTGTGAAGCGGCTATTCTTGGTGTTCGTTCCTTTGGGAGTACCCTATGTACCCTAACATGGTATCATAGCTTTTATGAAGAGCCGCTTTCGGTTTTGATCAAGATCTGGAACCGGTGTTGCCGAAACTTTTGTAAGGGTTTCTGGTTCTAGATTTTCTGTGCATTTGTGGCCTGTGGGAGCTATTCCATTGCGTCCGGAGTACCGTTTCCATTTGGAAATAGTTTTCGTTTCACCGAAAACCGTTTCCGTTTGCTCCAGAAACACCCATTTCGGCAAATCTGAAGGTATAATGTTACAGTGACGGTTTTGTTTTGTTTTTTTCATCTCTCATATATTTATCAGTTTATTATTAGATCCTTTTGTTTTAGTCTCAGACTGTTGCCTTCCCTGGCTGCGTATGCTCTTTTCCGTGCACCTTGCGTGATCGCGGCGAATCAGAAACAGTGAGGGAAAGTTTTTTTTCTTGTCTTCTCGGCTACGTATGCTCTTTGTCGTGCACCTTGTGCGATCACGACAAATCAGAAACAGGGAGAAAACTTGAAAACGTAGACTTTCCGGGTAAGCTAACGAAGATCTAACCCCACCCCATTGTGTGGAAAAATTTTTTTTGTTTTTTGTTTTTCGTTTTTTTGTGATTTGCAGGAAAAGAAAGCAAGCACGGAAAACGAGAAAGAAGAGTAAAAAAAAAAAAA
>LPNX010469185.1:21106-54383 GCA_001517045.1 Pseudotsuga menziesii
ATGCAAAGATAGGAAATATCCTCAAAAATTTCAAAACATAAATGATCAAATCCATCTCCTTGGAAATAGATGTCCTGAGAGCAAAGCAGAAACAAGCAGTAGAGGATCTCACACTAGGTGTATTCTACCCTAGATGTAGAAATAACCACCCTCTGAAGGAGTGCCTGCTCGACAAGGTAGAAGTGTGTCAGTTGTGCGAGATGAACCATGACACAAAAGAATGCCTCTCACTATCTCAAGTGGAGGTTGTTCTGTAGACATCAACTCCAGAGGTGGAACCAGCTTACTTTATTGCACAGAAAAATCCCTATCAGCCTCAAAATCAAGGTATGACTCCAGACTCATTTCCATTTTTGAATAACATGAATAATTGGAATAATATGCAGCATATGAATACATAATTCCGTTCAACATATTCTAATCCTTAATGGTACCCCTCTCAACCTTCAATGGAAAATTTTAACTCCTGGAACCCCTGGGATCAGCCACCACAGCCACTGAACCAACCAAGTTCTTGGTCTCCAGATGGAGGAATTTCCATCTAGGGAACCAATTTCCCCATAATTAACCCTCTCAATAGCTCCCACATCAAACGTTTTTCTCAACAACCATACCCTCCTCAATATCCTCAGCCTTATCAGCAATCGCAGCTGCAACTCTAGAATAATGTTTTCCCCAATATGCTGATACGACCTCAGCTACCTACTCAACCTAAATCTAACCCAAATAATAAAGAAGTCCATCAGTTTGAGACCGTCTACATGCCTGCCTACTACCTTACTCCTATACCCTGCAATGATATCCGCTTACGATTAGGAGAGGTATTGGAGCCTTTGATCATTGAGGATGTTCCATCCTTTGTGCATGAAGAAGGGATGAATCCACAGTATTTATCTAATGCAGTGACCCCCATCATTGAAGATGCTGAACATCCTACTAATATGCTGGATGGAACACAGAAATATGCATCTATCGACACACATCCTACCTAGTCGATTAGGGAACCGCCATACCATGAAAGATTAATGTTACCAAACGTAGTGGGACAACCTCAGTTTAACCTCTTAGGAGAGTTAAAAAATATTTATGTTAAAAGTCCCTTCCTTCAGGCCCTTCAAGATGTACCTATCTATGCCAGAACTGTTCGGGATTTGTGTACAAGGAAACCAGGAAGGAAACCCAAGGATCCTCCCACTGTTCATGTCATAGGGAAATTATCTTCATTAATAATGGGAAAAACCCTCTTGGCCAAATATGACAGCCCTGGGAATCCCATTGTCACTGTGCAGATTGGGCATACACAGATACCCAACATACTGGTAGACTTAGGAGCAACAATTAACGTTATGACTATTGAAATTGTAAGAAAACTTAGGCTCACTAATCTAAGGCCAACCCCCACCATTTCAAAACTAGCAGATAGATTCACTATTAAATCTGAAGGAATTTTGGATGATATCATCATCTCAGTTGATTCTTGGTAGTACCCTGCTGACTTATTGGTTTTACAACATAAGTTGCAGCTAGGAGGACCCCCATTGATCCTGGGAAGACCCTGGTTAGCTATAGCTAATGCTTGCATCAGCTGTCGATCTGGGTCTATGACCATATCAGATGGCACTGAGATAAAGAACCTCACTCTCTATCCTCCAACTCAACCGAGCTTAGACGCTGAAACTCCGTTATGGATGGATCCAAGGGAAGAAGAGGGCGTTCAACCATTATTAACAATAGGGAAGGCCTTAACTTTTAAAGATGAAATTGAAGACGATGCCATTAATAATTTCATCAGTGAACCCACTTATGTCAATAAGAAAATTTATCAGATGCTGAATACTACTCTAGGTGAAGAGCAACAAGAAAATATCACAGAAGAGGCATTAGTCAGTGACACTCATATAGTTCTAGTGTTGAAAAATTTGAAAAGTATTCCTATCGATATAGAGTCTAGAAAAACCCTGAATATTAATCCCATCCTTTCCCTAGATGAACAGAATGGGCTGATCAATCTCTTAAAAAAACACAAGGGGCATTTGCCTGGGAGTACACAGACATGAGGAGTATCCCCTCTAATCTATGCACCCATCAAATTTATATCAAAATTGACTCCTGACTTGTGTGCTAGCCTCAACAACGAATGAACCCCAATATTAGGGACATCGTGAAGGAAGAAATTCAAAAACTCTTGGAAGCGGGATTTATATATCCCATTTCAGACAGCGAGTGGGTGTCTCCGCTTATAATAGTACCCAAGAAGAATGGTAAATGGAGATTTTGTGTGGACTATAGAGAGCTGAACAAGGAAACACAAAAAGATCACTTTCCCCTGCCTTTCATCAATCAAGTACTTGACACCTTATCCGGGAAGAAGTTCTTCTCCTTCTTGGATGGGTTTAGCGGGTACAATCAAATCCAGATTGCTCCTGAAGACCACGATAAAACTACCTTCACCTGTCCCTAGGGAACTTTTGCATACAGAGTGCTTCCCTTTGGTTTATGCAATGCACCAGCCACATTTCAAAGAGCTATGATTGGCATCTTTTCAGAATTAGTTAATTATAGTATCGAAATTTTTATGGATGATTTTACTCCTTATGGCAAATATTTTGAAGAAGCATTGAAAAATTTGGAAAAGGTTTTAACTCGCTATGAACAGACCCAGCTATCTTTGAGCACTTAAAAGTGCCATATGATGATGAGTGAAGGAGTGGGGTTGGGGCATTTTATCTCTGTTGATGGAATCTAGGTTGACCCCTCTAAAATCAAGGTAATAAAAAATATACCTACTCCTGTAACTCAAAAAGAAGTGCGAAGTTTCTTGGGGCATGCTGGATATTACCGAAGATTTATAGAAAACTTTTCCAAACTTGCCTCTCCTTTGTTTTCACTATTAATGAAGGATGTGCAATTTATTTGGAATGAGGCATTCCATACAACGTTTGTTAAACTTAAGGAGAAGCTGTCCACAGCTCCCATCCTATGAGGGCCCAATTGGACCCTACCTTTTCACATTTCTTCAGATGCTTCTGATACTACCATTGGAGCAGTTTTAGGACAGCAGGGTGGTCAAGCACCTTATGTAGTTTATTATGTTAGTAAAAAATTAGCCCCTACTGAACTTAATTATATTGTTACCGAGAAGGAGTTCTTAGCCATTGTTTACTCCATTAACAAATTTCGACATTATATCACTGGATATTCTACATTTGTGCACACTGACCACTTAGCCATTAAATATCTAATGAACAAACCTGTAACCAATGCTAGGATAACTAGGTGGCTATTACTATTACAGGGATTTGATATTACCATTATAGACAGACCTAGAAGAGAAAATGTTGTCGCTGATTTCCTATCTCATTTTACTAATAGTGATGATAATTTGCCTGTTGAGGACTCTTTTCTAGATGAACACTTATTTGCAGTTTCAACTCACTCCCCTTGGTATGCAAATTTCTCTAAGTACTTGGCTACAGCAAATCTTCCAACACATTTGTCCAAAAGAGAAAAGAGGAAAATTATTCAACAAAGTGCCAGGTATTGTTGGATAGACAGTCATCTCTTCTACACAGGCCCTGATCTTGAGATCATAAGATGTGTAATAGAAGATGAAATATTCCATATTTTGAATGCCTTCCATGATGAGCCTTGTGGGGGGCATTTTGCAAACAGGAGGACAAGACACAAAGCGCTAAGAATGGGATACTATTGGCTGACCCTTTTTAGGGATGAAAAAAGATATGTCCAGTCTTGTGATAGCTGCCAAAGGATGGGCCAACCCAATAGATTAGATCAAATGCCTCTTCAACCACAACTGGTGGTTGAACCCTTTGACAGATGGGCCTTAGATTTTGTTGGTCCTATCAGCCCTCATTCCAAGTAGAAAGCCTACATCTTGGTCTGTACTGACTACATGATGAAATGGGTAGAAGTTGTGGCTCTGGTGAAAGCCAATGACTAGGCTATGATCGATTTCCTATATGGTGAAATCTTTATTCGTTTAGGGGTACCCAAGGATATTAATTCTTCCACATGATCTAGGAACTAGGAATCAAAATCATCAAAGAATAATTGACAAATACTCATGAATTAGCAATAATTGGAACCAAAATAGGTTTCCTCTCTGTATCTTTTATAAACAATAAAGGGTTACAATTCCCATGCATGATCCATAGCTTAACTCAATGAATAAATTCGAATACCTAAGGGACAATTCGAATTTAGTGAGTGAGTCTAGCTTAACTGACTCTTTGCCATGCAATACCATTCAGTTAACCACTTGACAAAAACCCTAATTGACTCACCAATCTCTAACTGAAGTTGGAGTGCAATAAATGACTTAATCTCAACTGAAGGAGATCAAACACATTTCATAGCAACCAACCATCAAGTGCTAGTACTGCATGACTCCAATAAACCCTGATGAGGTTAACTGAAGCTGAACTGACCATCAGAAGTTGGTGAAGGCACCTTGTTCACTCCAGTTCATTAAATAATAATAAAATAATCATTAAATAATATATTTAATGAATGGAGGCGCCTTAAATGACTATAACTAATTGGTTGAACTGAAAGTAACCACCAGTTAGCAATTAGGTGCATTAATGTCACACAGATCATCCCTGGAGTGCTCCAGTTAGCCTCCTTGACTGTAGGGAAGGCTAAGTTAGCCTCCTTGACTATAGGTAGGCGTGGGTATGACTGGGATGATGGAAATTAATGCTCCACTGATGTCAATTAAACTTAGGATAGTGGTTTAACTAGGACAATTTGACCGAAAGAGTGTGTATGATGGTAGATGTCTCCAACACCCCCCCTTAAGCTATACTCAGGAAGAGTTAGAAAACATAGATGCATAAAATGCTAGGGCCCTGGAAACTAAGGCCATAGGTCACCCTGTACAATAAAGCAACTGAAACAATGCTCAAAACAAACTAAGTGAGGAAAAGAGGGAAAACCCAGTGGGAACAAAACCCCCCCTCAAGCTGAACACTGAAAGTAGTCTGGATCACCCTGATGAACTCACCCCCAACAGTGAACGGAGGTAAGTGAACTTCTTTTCTGAAAATCTCTTGGTGAAGATGTCTGCAATCTGCTCATCAGTCAGGCAGTATTGCAGAATGATGGTCCTGTCATGCACTAGCTCCCTGATTTAGTGCATGTGAATCTCTACATGTTTGGTCCTCTGCCTGGTAACTGGATCCGTGGATATCTTAATAGCACTCTGGTTGTCATAGAAGAGAACAGTGGACAAAGTACTAGCAAGATCAAACTCTGAAAGAATGCCTTGCAACCAAACTGCTTGGATGCAAGCATTCACCGCTCCTTGATACTCGGCCTCTGCTGAAGATAGTGCTATGGAAGCCTGCTTTTTGCTTGAACGGAAAATAGGGCCACCACAAAACATGAATACATATCCAGAATTTGACTTCCAATCAATAGAATCACCTGCCCAATAAGAATCTGTGTATCCAACCAGCTCTAGCTCAGAATCTGCAACATAGTGAATGTCGTAGGTCCTGGTTCCCTGAATGTATTGGAGGATCTGCTTGGCTGCCTTCCAATGAATATCATGAGTCTGCTGCATGTATCTTGATACAGCATTCATGGCATAACAAATATCATGCCTAGAATGTGTCAAGTACAACAAGCTACCAATTAGCTGTCGATAGATAGTGCAGTCCATGGGAGGTGTGCTTTTTCCTTCTTCAAGGCTGATCCCTGAAAGGAAAGGGAATGGTGCAAGCCTACATTCAGCCATGTTAAACTTGACTAACAGGTCTGAAATTTATTTTGACTGAGTGACCATAATCCCATCAGAATTTTGCTCGATTTCGAGCCCCAAAAATTGTTTTAGAAGCCCCAAATCACTCATTTCAAAGGCATTGTGGAGGGCAGTTTTGATGGCTGAAATGGAGGCAATTGTGCTACCTGTGATCAGTAATTCATCAACATATAAAACAATAATAATAATATGACAATAATTCTGCTGTAAATACACATTTGGATCTGATCTACATCTCTGAAATTTTTGCGAGAGAAGGAAGGCATCCATCTTGGAATACCACTCTCTTGGGGCCTGTTTTAACCCATATAGTGACTTCTTTAGCTTGCAAACCAAAGATGGATCAGTGATGTAGCCCTCAGGATGCTTCATGTATATCTCCTCATGAAGATATCCATGTAGAAAGGTTGACTTAACATCCATGTGATGCACCTCCCAGTGCTTGGATGCAAAAATAGCCAAAACAAGGCGGATGGAGTCCATTTTTGCAACCGGTGCAAAGGTCTCATGTTAGTCCACTCCTTGGACCTGAGAGAAACCTTTTTCTACCAGACTTGCCTTATATTTTCAGGTGCTTCCATCAGCAGCAACCTTTTTCCGAAACACCCACTTGCATTGAACCAATTTCCTTCCCGGAGGAAGAGAAACTAGCTCCCAAGTAGTGTTTTTCTGAAGAGAATTCATCTCTTCATCCATGGCAACTTGCCATCTCGGATCCTTCTGAGCATGGTAGTAGGATTTTGGATCTGAAATAATCATCAAATAGCAAGTTTCGTACAGAAAAATATCAGAACAAGAGAGTGCAATACCTGCTCTTTGGAAATCAAACCTAGTTCTCCTTGGATCATCCGGATTTCCAATGTTGTCTCCTGCGGAGGAGAGTGTCTGTTGGGCCCATGTAGGAAGATGATTTTGCACTTCAGGTTCTGATTCAGTATCTAATGTTTGTGGCACACTAATATCAAAAATTAGAGGATCCAAATCAGGTTCATCATCCCCAATTTCATCATCCAAATATTTAGTGGAATAGGAAGGAATTTCAGCAGTTTTCTCCTCCACTAGTTCCACCTCCTGAAGAGGCTCATCGAACTTGACACTTCTCTCGATGATGATCTGTTTGGTATTGATATATAGCAGCTTGAATCCTTTAGATTCATCAGGATATCCAATAAACATACATTCTATGCTCTGCGGTTGCAAAGCCCTTCTTTTATCAAGCGGAATCCGGGCCCATGCAGTGGACCCAAACACCCGTAGGTTAGACACATCTGGCTTGTGTCCAAAGTATGCTTCAAAAGGAGTCTTACCTTTCACTAATTAATGTGGCACCCTGTTCTGAATGTATTCTGTAGCATGCATGGCTTCAGCCCACAAATTTGCAACTAGCTTCTTTGACTCCAACATGCAGGTGGTCATCTCTTTGAGAGACCGGTTCTTCCTTTCCGCTACTCTGTTCTGCTGAGGAGTGTAGGGAATTGAGTGTTGGACCTGAATACCACTTTGGGAGAATATGGATATAAACTCATTACTGACATACTCCCCTCCATTATCAGATCTCAATATCTTGATCTTAATCCCAGAGGCATTTTCGATCAAAGCCTTCAATTCAGAAAATTTTTCACATACCTCTGATTTCTTTTTGAGAAAGAAAACCCATGTATACCTAGAAAAATAATCAATAAAGGTAAGGAGGTACCTTGATCCATTCATGGATGTGACAGGAATTGGACCACTAATATCTAAATGTATCAGCCACAATATGCTTGTAGCTCGGTTTGCCTTTCCTCGATCGAACTTGTGCTCAGGGTGCTTTCCAATCACACAGCCCTTGCAGACTCCCGTGGTTTCCTTGATGACTGGGAGGCCTTCAACCATGGAATTTTTCTGTAATTGCTGCAAATATTTGAAATTAATATGGCCAAACCTTTCATGCCACAGCCTACTAACCTCATTTCCATGAGTTAGCAAAGCGGTGGGCTTTTCATCCGCAACAAAGTGAGAAAACTCATAGGCTTTTGCATGATGATTTGCATGGCCTTTTGAAATGAGTTTCCCGGATGAAATTTCTGTTACAACATCATTTGGGCTAAAAGAGACCCTCTTAGGAATTCCTGTATGTGTCATTTGATAGACACTAAGGAGATTTTCTGCTAGAGATGGTACATACAAAACATTAGAAAAAGAACCATTTTCTAGATTTACAGTACATTGTCCTTTGGAAATGATGGTGGAGTCATCTCCCAAGTGGATGGGGATGGATTTGCTGGTCTCCAAGGATGAAAAAGATTCTTTTTCAGCCATCATGTGATTTGAAGCTCCACTGTCAATTAGCAGTGATTTGGACTTCGAAGTGCTTGCCATGAGGGCATGACCTTTCTCATGTTGTGGTTCCCGGTCTTGTTGATCTCTCCTCCGAAAGCTCTCTGGAAAATTGATGTGATTCCTCTCAAGGAGAGAGGTTGCTTCATAAAGATTTTTCTTCATGCAGACATGTTCAGGGTGAAAACCCTTCCCACAGTAAGAACACCTGACTCTTTCTTTCCCATTGTGCCCTTTTCCTTTGTTCTTCCTTGAGCCGGAAGATTCATCATGCTGCTGATTTTCAAGTCTAGGCTTTGGAGTATCAAATTTAGTTTTCTAATTTTTCTACTGCTTTCCTTTACCCTTCACATCTTTGGGCCCCGTGACATGGAGGGCTTGGTCACGGGAAGATCGGATGATCCCCATATGGACAAGCTTGTCATGTTCACTAGTTAGGGACTCAATGAAGGCATCGAGTGTAGGCATCTTCCATTTGGGAGTTGTGAGCTTCCCTGCACGGAATGTAGAAACAAAAACTGAATAATCAGCCCCAATTTTGGAGAGGATGGCTAGGATGAGCTGATCATCTTCCTTCTCCACTTTGCATTGCTTCAAGAGAAAAACTATATTCTTGAACTTTGTAAAGAAATCATTCAGAGTCTCGAAATTGGAAGGTTGGAGAGACATGAGTTCATTTTCGAGTTGATAAACTCTCATGTCATCATGATTTCCATACAGTGATTCCAATTTGTCCCTTATTTCTTTCGGTGTATTTAGATCCGTAAGATGGAAGAGAAGATCATCGGAAATAGAGAGGCATAAGAAACTGAAGGCTTCATCCTTTTTGTTGAAGAATCTTGATTTTTCTATGGCGGATCCAGGCTCTGGTTCAGTGTCCATGGTGACTCTGTGGATTCCTTTGCTTTTTAGCTGATGCTCCATTCTGAGTTTCCATGTGTGGAAATTGTATGAAGTCAACATAGGTACTGAGGAGGCCGCTGAGGAGGCCATCTGGATTTGCTTGTAGCGAATGCTTCACCTGTAGAAACCTGAAAATCAAAACATAAAGGGAAAAATAAGGTCAGAAAGCCTGCACATTTTAGGCTTTCATCACACCCAGCATAGTCAATCAAGCAAGCTTGATCAACAAGTTCTTTACTTGGGATATTGAGTGGTAAGCCTTGGCTTCTGGTGCAGTGCTGGAATTTTGAGCTATTGCTCACTTCTCATGGAGAAATCTGTCAAAAATCTTGTTCTTGAGAGATTGTTCTTTGTGCCACCGTAAGCTCTGATACCATATTAATTCTTGCACATGATCTAGGAACTAGGAATCAAAATCATCAAAGAATAATTGACAAATACTCATGAATTAGCAATAATTGGAACCAAAATAGGTTTCCTCTCTGTATCTTTTATAAACAATAAAGGGTTACAATTCCCATGCATGAGCCATACCTTAACTCAATGAAGAAATTCAAATACCTAAGGGACAATTCGAATTTAGTGAGTGAGTCTAGCTTAAATGACTCTTTGCCATGCAATACCACTCAGTTAACCACTTGACAAAAACCCTAATTGACTCACCAATCTCTAACTGAAGTTGGAGTGCAATAAATGACTTAATCTCAACTGAAGGAGATCAAACACATGTCATAGCAACCAACCATCAAGTGCTAGTACTGCATGACTCCAATAAACCCTGATGAGGTTAACTGAAGCTGAACTGACCATCAGAAGTTGGTGAAGGCGCCTTGTTCACTCCAGTTCATTAAATAATAATAAAATAATAATAAAATAATCATTAAATAATATATTTAATGAATGGAGGCACCTCAACTAACTGTAACTGATTGGTTGAACTGAAAGTAACCACCAGTTAGCAATTAGGTGCATTAATGTCACACAGATCACCCCTGGAGTGGTCCAGTTAGCCTCCTTGACTGTAGGGAAGGCTAAGTTAACCTCCTTGATTGTAGGTAGGCATGGGTATGACTGGGATGATGGCAATTAATGCTCCACTGATGTCAATTAAACTTAGGATAGTGGTTTAACTAGGCCAATTTGACCGAAAGAGTGTGTATGATGGTAGATGTCTCCAACAAAGGAAGTGGTTACCGATGGAGGACCTCAGTTTGTGTCTAATCAATTCAAAGCTCTGCTTTGAAAGTACCATATTCAGCACTGGATAGCTTCACCATACCATCCCCAAGCCAATGGCCAGGTGGAAAGCACTAAAAAATTTATTGACGCCATCCTTACCAAGACGGTCAAGAGCCATCGTAGAGATTGGGTTGATAGACTTCTGGAAGCATTGTGGGCATATCGTACTACTTGGTGCAACACTACAGGTTTCTCTCCTTATGACTAGGTATATGGGAAAAGTGTTGTCTTCCTGATTGAATTTGAAATTAAGACTTTGAAGACAGCTTCGGAGGTAAACTTAGATGTGACCAAATCTCAGAAGATAAGATTGAATCAATTGAATGAACTTGATGAGAACCGTTTAGCTGCTATGGATCAGACAATATTAATCCAGCAATAGAGATCCAATTGGCATGACCAATTCATCAAAAAGAAAGTCTGCTGGGAGGGAGACTGGGCATTATTGTACAATTCAAGATTCAAAAGGGACTTCAAGGGTAAATTATGCATAAGATGGTTGGGCCCATACCTGGTAGACAGAGTATTTGATAATGGTACAGTCCACCTGGTAACCATTGATGAGAATCATGCACCATTATTTGCTAATGGTCATAGGCTGCAACTGTACCATAAGCCCATTTCAAAAGACGCATTCACTTCACAGATTGCAGCTGATCTGAACTACCAGTTAGAACAAGGGCAGGAATCTTTCTCTGCCCCTATCAATCCTTAGTTAATCGTTGTAGATCTTACATAAATTTTTTGTACATAAATAAATTGATATTTTTACTGTTATTGTTATCTTTTTATTTTGCACTTGATCTGGTTTTTTTTTAAATAAAATGTGCAGGGAAGTTCCTAAGGTGTGGTGTTCATCATTGGGCCTATTAACCAAGGTCATCCTTCTATAACTTCCTGCATCAGAATAAAATTCCTTGAACAAATCTGTTGCAGCCGCAACACGTTCCTTTATCCCCTTTCACGCAGCTGCAACACCTTCAAAATCATTTCCTTTTACCCCCTTTCGTGTAGCTGCAACACCATAAATTTCTGCCTTTACCCCATTTCACGCAGCTGCAACACCGTAAAACTTCCCCCTTTACCTCATTCCATGCATATGCAACACCGTTAACTTCCATCAGCTTAAATCCTTTTTCTAATTCCGACAGCTGCAACACCATTTCACTTTTGTCCATTTCCACCTTTTCCGGTAGCTACGACACCGTTTCACTTTTGTCCATTTTCACCTTTTTCGGTAGCTGCGACACCATTTCACTTTTGTCCATTTTCACCTTTTTCAGCAACTGCGACACTATTTCACTTTTGTCCATTTTCACCTTTTCTGGTAGCTGCGACTCCTCCACAATTGGATAATTTTTCTATAATCCAAGGCTGTGACTCTGCTAAACTGCTTGATTTATCTGTGGTCTGTGGCTGTGACTCCTCCATTATTGGAAGAATTCTTTGCAACCATGGTTAGCGACTCTTCCATTTCTGGCTCCGATTCCCGACGCCGACGATTCCGATTTATATTCCAGCATTCATAATGTTTCCAACCAATTTGACATGATGGTTTTGGTTTTCTGGCAGAAAAGGTCATTACAGCATACCTGCAATAATAATTACACTTAAATGGCTGCACTTCACACGCTCGACTATTTTCCAAAGGTCACCATCCATCGCATATTTTTGAAGGTATGGTTTTGATTATCTACTTGATTAAGTATTAATTGGATCTAACCATATTAATCATACCTTCCTTTCTATGCCCATTATTACACCTCCATATCCTTAACCATCCACTCGTACAACTTAATGACTATTTATGTTACCTGATAACCGCCACCTTTCCTAATTGGGGATAAATTCCAAACATTCCTATGCTCTGAAACTTTCCGAATTTACCCAACTCCACTATCAGTTGTTCATGCATACTCTTTGCTTTAACCTCCATTGTCAGGATTTGTAATCTGTCAGACTGCAACACACTTTTGAAGGCAAACAAACATGGGTATCCCAGCTCGGCATGAATCTCCAAACACACGAGAACTCAGAAGAAATGCCGAATTTTTCCCTATTTTTCAAGCTGCGGGCTGGACTAAATTCTTCCAACGCCTAAATGGGTTTCATCGTGAGACAACTCTACAATTCGCCTTAAACCTTACAGAAACCCACTCAGAAGTTTGGGCATTATGTATCAAAGTCCTTGAAGCAATAGTGGCTGAGGTCACTGACCTTCCTCAAGTGGGCAGAGCCTGGTTTGGACGAAGAACCCCCAATCCTACAGCAGTACAGGATTTTCTAAGAGAAGGGGAGCACATTCAACAGTCATGGAGGAGGATAGCGTTACAGTCACTACCTCGGTCATGGGATCAAGTAGCAATTTTCCTTAAGAAGTATATCACCTATGAAGGAAGGCATCAAATGGTTTATTACTCTGAATTTCCTTTATTATCTCATCTCCGTCACATGTCCTTGCTAAACATTCCATTTTATTTATTCAATGATTTACACCATATGGTGGGGTTTGTCAAAACAGCCAAGCATCCAAACTCCCTTACCCACCATGGCCTAATTAAATTAATAATTTTATGAGCCCTATCTCAGCAAAACCAAACCTAGGAGCAATTTACAGGTCAAATTTAGGAACCCACTCTTTTGCCTAGTGTTCCAGTAGAAGAGGAAATAGAAGTACTTGTACTCATGGGGCCTGTTCAAAACCAAGAAGAGCCTACCAATCAACAGTTGGGGGGAAATGCAAAGCAACAGGAGGTTTGGAGTCCCTCCAATTTAGTTGGGGGGGGGGGGGGGGAATAAGAATGGATCAGAGGATCATTCAAGAGACCAAGCAGAACCATTGGAGGAGAATGCACAAGAAAGCCCTCTAGAAAGATTAAATAATATGGTAGCTCTAACAGCAGAGGTTGAAACTGGTGCAGTATTAGATGTTGTGACAGTTGAAACCAAAGATGTTAGAGCTATGATAATAGAAGAAAACACAGAGGTGTTGACCATTGAATCTTCCCCTAAATGGGGAGGAACCCTGATCGAGGAAGAACAAGAAATTGTTGAAACAGAGGATATCCCTTCCACATCAGCCGCAATTTTGGAAATTCCAACACCACAGAGAAAAAGGAGGAGATCAAAAGATGAAATACAAGCATCACCACCAATTAGACGAAAAATAACCAGGTCATTTACAGCAGCAGAAGTAGCACGGGAAAGATGGGAAACCCTAGAAGCACAAATCAAGTTCCCCATTCTGAGACCCAAAGCAAATGATGCCCCACAGGAACCGGATGTAGAAGAACCTCAAATTGAAGGAATTCTATATGAAAATGGGCTATTAAAGGAGGAATTACAATCACTCTGGAAGGAACTAGAAAATTGGAAGGAAGTGTGTAGGAAACAGGGTGAAAGGAAGCCGTAGACCAATTAGAAGGATCAACTCCTGCTGAGGTTCGTGATGAGGAAGAAAGAGTGGTTTGTCCTGTGTGTGGAGAAATATTTAACCAGTCAGGTTACAAGGTCGTAGTTTGTGCCTTTGTGACACAACAGCCCATACCTACAGCTGTGGAAGAACAGGGACAACCTAATTGGAAGGATGGTGATGCTCCCCAAGAGAAACTCCATCAAATGGAAGTAGCAGATGAACAGGATGTTGATACACAAGAACCAACATCTTTGAATATTCCTGTTGAAATTGCCACCCAAATTAGGACAGATGAACCAGAGGATGAGGTTATTCCTGATTTTGTTGAAGAATTTTGCACTATGACCCCTGAATCTTCTCATGGCATAGAACCAATAGGGATGGAACCGCAGCAGCAGAATGATGATGAGGTCAAACAGGACATTGATACACAAGAACCAGCATCCTTGAATATTCTTGTTTAAGTTGCCACCCAAATGGGGGAAGAAGAACCATGGACTGAAAACATTCTGGAATTTAATGAATAAATTTGCACTGTGACTCTTGAACCGTCTCATGACACAGATATAATAGAAATGGAATCCCAACAGCAAGAAGATGAGGAAGTAAACCAGAATTTTTCTACACAAGAACCAACATCCCTCGAAATTTCCGTGGAGACTCTCAGGATGCAATAAGAAGCCAACCCCGGAATGGATATCATTCCTGATTGGAGTTAGGATAGGATGAACAAATGCAATCACAATCCTCGGGGGACACTGAAATCCTTGAGGAATAGATCCATATTGAAAAAGACATGAAAGCAACTTTACAATCCTAACAACATGAAGAAAGAGAAGGGCAGGGCTCTGTTACACAAGAACCAGCGGCCTTGCATCCCCCTATTGAATTTGTAGCTGATAATCAGGTAGATAAGGACATTAAAATCTAGGAGGAAGTTGTCCCACAAGAACCAATATCCTCACAATTAGCTACTGAAGTTGCTATAGGAGAACTCCAAAAAGACGATGGTGTTACACAAGAAACAACATCTCCAGAAGTTGTTTCATGACTACCTATGGTTGAAGTTGCTGTAGAAGAAATTGCAGGAAGGGATGTTGTTACACAAGAACTAGCACCCCCAGAAGTGATCTCAGAAGTATAGGATGTTCAATGTGGCACATCAGGTGATAAGGTATGGACTCAGCTTCCTCAAAATTTTATCAATTTGGATTCTAATAAGGAAGAACAACCTGAAGAAGAATAAATCCTGAATCTTATAGAAGAACTCTCGATCCTGAGAATAGAAGTGAGGAAGTGGAGGAGTTAGGTGGAAAGATATCAAGAAGGGATGGTTTCCCTCGCTGAACATAGAAAGACCATCAGGGAACTGCAGGAAAATGGGCAAAAGAACTCATGACCCAGAAACTCTATGGGGAAGAACTACAGAAGGAGATAAAGGAGCTGAAAAAGTTCAAGTCCATGCAGGTGGAAAAATAACAGATGTATACTCTTTCTCAGGAATTATTGGGTTCTAGAGTACCATACTCCTCTTACCCTGTGGTTTTATTCGAGCAATTCATTTGGTTTAAACTGAGGGCTTTGAAAGAAGGGAGATCATATGAAATAGAAACCTCAGCGAAATTCCTGGAAACATTTCTGGGAAGTGATTTTGAGGACTAGAATTTGTTGTGTGAACTTTATTTGCATGAGATGGCTTGTCCTTTGGACCACCATTCGAATCCTGTTCCTTTCTCATGTGATGTTCAGCTGAGGGCTTTTCCCTCCTTTGTGATCAATAATGTTCAGTGGGAAAAGTATTTCCAAACTTTATCTCACAATGAGGCCCACTCTAATATTTAGATCCAAAGCAAACCTCAAAATCCTCGTCTTCTCCTTGCTTGACATCAGAGTCTACTCTCATGTCCCATCCAAACTTAGCATATAATGGAACTTCAAGAAAGGGTTATTTCTACTTGTACCGGCCAGATTTCCATGCATCAACGAACGGATTTTGAAGGTAGTCAACAAAAATGGCAGGCTGCCTCTCCAACCCTTAGAAATACGGGCCCCTACTGTTACAGGAATTTTGAACAAGAACTTTCCAGGATTGAGGGTTATGTTGGATGCATGAGGGAATGTGGGGTTAATTGGTTGGGACTAAAGCTTAAATTTCCTCTCATCTGGTGGCCAACGAAACCGTATAGGGAATATTTCTCATTAACAAGGGAAGAAGAGCAGAAGTGTTGGAGATATTGGGTTGTCCATAAGGGATTTGTAGAAAAAGAAGGAACATCTGAATTACCATACAACTTTTCTTCTCTCCATGAACAAAGCATAATGCAAGATTCAGATTCAGAATAATGGAGGTTTTTGCATGAGGACATGCAACAGGATAGTTGGGGGCAGATGTTGGGCCCAGAAATGGCCCCTTTTATACCACCCTTATCCACCTCTTTTTTCCTCATCCTACTCTATTATGCATGCTAAATAGATGTTTTTCCCTCACTTGGCCCCTCAAGTCATACAGGTATGGTTAATCATTGTCTTATTTTATTAATGCTTAGGATTGTGGTAATCAAGGCTATACATCTTAAAGTATGCTAAAATATGATGGTTTTATGAAGATATATAGAGATATAGAGAATACAGGTGTAGTGGGCCGAACATGCCAAAGGAGGGATGGACATTCATTAAGAAAGTTTATCGCCATCCATTCCATCGTTGCGCAAAGAACGCGGTCCTAGTGTATTATTCCATGCGAGCTGTAAAAGGGTAGCTACAACAGATTGCACCAGATTTGAAGGCAACAGTGCACCGCTGCTCAAAGTAAGCTGTAATCCGTGGAATATCTTCTCAATCAATCATGATCATTATTTCTAGCTCGAATAATAGCTTCCCTATATCTTTTGCTCTCATCTTGCCATGACTGTAACAACTTATTGTAATTAGGGTAGCCTGAAGATCAGAGATCTTCATGGCTGCCCGATAATAGTAGGAAGAGGTTATGATTGTAATTGCATAAATATGGGGAACCATTTTGAGCCAGGGGTTCAAATTTTAACCAAATTATTATATCAGCTATGAGTAAGGTTGTGTGTTCATTTGCCATTTTTTAATACAAGGAGTTTGATTCTTCAAATCTCAGTGTTTTAACGTGTGTTACTTCCAGCATCTCTGTGTGAAGGTTGGGCCCGCCTTCCCACAGGGATTGGTGAGTTAATTAGGTATTGTATTTATTCTGTTGTGTGATTTTGTGATAATTTTCTTTATTTATAGTAAGCTGCAACAGTTATTGATTTACAGCGTGTCATTTGAATAATCAGTAATTGCATCTCCTGTAAAACTACAGTGGTGTGGTGTGTCAGTCGACTGTATAGGTTAACTATATTTTATGCAATTGTGTGATAGTTGTGACAGCCCTGTTCATCCCTAGTTCTTTCAATTACTGTTTTCTTTAGATCTTTGCAGTTTGTTCCTTTGCATTTATAATTGCAGAATTTCATTCCTGTACTTTTAATTTCTAGAATAGTTGAATTCAATTCCTGTACTTTGAATTTCTATAGTAGCTGAATTCAATTCATGTACTTTGGATTTCTAGAATAACTAAATCAGGATAGTTGGATGGATCTTTAGATGGTTTGGTAATCAGGGATTTTACTTTCTACAAAAGTAATCTAGATGTTATTTCCTAAATATTTCAATCCTAGATTAAGAATAATAGGAGGTACTTGTGATTGCATTCTTGAGAAAGTAGATTAGATTAAGTGGATTATGGGATGAGTGTGGCTGAACAGGAAAGTAGGATCATTTACTTACAGCATCAACTACTTAGTGTTTAAAGCATATATAGTGCATATTATCCTTGAAATAAGAGCCTTCCCTGGGTTGACAATTTATATTGAAAACTCTGTACGTTAGCTTTAATTAACTTGCATATAGGGTGCCCAACACAACCTCATAAGAGAGAACTAACATCGAATCATCAACAACAAAATTTAAGGAGACTTGCGGTGCTTGATTTGTCACACCAAAATTGATGAAACCAGTTAAAAGAAATACTGAAAGATCTTGAATCTTAAAACCTGAATCACATATTATCAGAACAGAAAATAAATCAGATCCAAAACTTTGCTCCACTGAGACGATAGATGCACAATTTTCTCCTTCTTCAAAATTCTGATTTTCAGTGCATGCAATCCTGTAGGAAATTACTGGAAGCTATAGATGAATGAGAGTGAATATATCACTCTTATAATCTGATATTGTTTCCATAATATCCATGGTATTACTTATCTACACACCAGCAACATTATTATATATAGAGAAATCAAATTCCTCTATTGTTTCTGAAATAGTTACCGGTAAACTATGCACAAAATTATAGAATTACTGGAGAATTTTTGCAAATAATGGAAGGAGTGTTTTTCTTCACAAACATAGATTCGAATGTCTTCTTATGGATCATCCATGTGAGGAGATGAGATATCAAATATCTCATACACTTCTGGAGCAGCAGGAGAAGGATTCACTTCAAGGATACTTTCTTCCATTCGAATTTACTATAGGAAAAAATCTGCTTCTTCTTCATCTTCAACAATTTGCTTTCCTATAGGAGAGAGCATGAAATCATCATGCTAGATTTTATCTGAACCTCTCTCAACATATGGTATTTTAGAGTCATCTCCCATATGACTGTTAGGTCCTCCTGATAGAGGAAAGGTGATGAAGGATTCCCTGGAAGCAACCATGTGGTTTGATGCTCCAAAATCTATCACATAAGCCTTTGATGGAGAGAGGCTACCATGCAAGCATATCTCATCTTCTTCAGTCTGCTCTTCATCATCTGACATTACTTCTCTTTGTGGAAGGGAAATATTTTTTTGTACACATATACATTTCATCTGGTCAAGGGTCTTCTTCATGCATGAGTCTTCTGGATGAAAACCCCTCATACAGTAGGGACACTTTTTCTTTTTCTACTTAGAGTCGGAGGCTCCTTCAGAAGTTTACTGATTTTGTTCAGGCTTCAAATCAGCTTCTTTTGGATTCTTCTTCTTTTATTTCCCCTTTTCTTGCACTTTGGAAGAGTTGGTAACTAAGAGAGCTTGATCTTGGGAGGTCTTGATGACTCCCATTCAAATCAACTTGTCTTGCTCCTTGATTAAGCACTCGGAAAAAGAATCTAATGAAGGAGTTTTCCTGCTTGGAATGAAATATGGAAACAAATACAGAATACTCAGATCCTAGTTTTCTGAGTATGGAAAGGACATTCTACTCATCCTTCTGCTCTATTCCGCACTTTCTGCATTGAATTACCAGAGACTTGAATTTAATAAAGAATTGCTCAATAGTATCGACACTGCTGGGATGTAAAGATACCAACTCATTATCCAAAATTTATCCTCGAAGATCATCTTGTTTGTTAAACAAGCTGTCAAGATTCTCCCAGGCTTCTCTGGGAATCCTCAAGCCTTCTAGGTGGAAGAGGATATCTCTAGATATATAAGTACATAAGTACCCGAATGCTTCATCACAACGGTTCAGAAACTTGTTCCGCTCTACCAGATGATGAGTCTCAGGCTCCTATCCATGTATGATCATGTGGTATCCATGCTTGCGTAAGGCCAGTTGCATATCAATCCTCCAATAAAGATAATTGGAAGTTGTGAGGATCCATGGTTCAAGATTTTGAGAACTCATAATTGCTTCGGTTGGAAGTACTGCAAAACTTCACACAAGCTACGTAGCACCTGTCAATTTCATGGCAATAACACACTAAAACATATGAACTATTAGAATCATGCTTTTCCTACCAGTATGAACATGTTTTTAGGGTCTGGCACTCCCTCTTCACTGCTCTGAATAAATCCAGAGCTAGCAAATCATCACAGGGGACTTCTATTGACACCCATTTTCTTCTGATGTTTGATGGAGAGAAACAAGCATGAAACTTGCCTAAGAAGGCTCTAATACCATATTAGAATTTTAATGCCATTTAGATCTTCAAGCAGATAGTTCTAATAATGTTTGCAGTAAATGGAGAATGAAGATACAGACTAAACAAAAAAAACCACACAGGAAATAGACAAGTATTGATCAGGAATTTACAGTATCATTCACAATAATAAAATCCGGTGTTACAATAGTTTACATAGGAAAAGAATTCGAATGAATTAGGTAGCAATTCGAATCTATCCACTATATCTGACTATACCTAACTAACCATCTAACTTAAGGTGTCTCAATCAATATCGGAGTCCAACAAATAAACTCGCAAATGTCCAACAACTCAATCAATCAGTGATAGCTAGTTAACTCAATGCAACTGAGTGTCGTAGGTGGAAAAATGTGCCTACTCCACATGAAACCATGCATTAGCCATGCAAATCTTCTGCTAGCTAACTAATTGTGAACTAACTAAAAGTAAGTGGGGGATAAATAATACTAACTATTTTCAACTCCAACTAACTGAAGGAAGTTGGTGCAGGGACTCTCAGTGGCTCCTAAAATGTAGGGATTGGGCTAGGAGGCGCCCAAAATGATGCATGCACATGCAATAAGTGGAAGTTAAACTCTAGTAGTGTTCCACACACTCTATTAATTGGTGCATGTGGACCCATTAGGCCAAGTGGAACCAATGGTACTAGTGGACCCAATTAGTTAATTAAGGTTCCTAAGTTAGGCTAAATAATCTAATAGAAAGTATGGTCAAGGGAGGATTAATAATCCTAACACCCCCCTGAATCCTAACTTGGACAACTGTGGGCCCTGGTAACAAGACCATAGGTCACCCAAATACAATATAAAATATAGGAAATAAAAATGTTTCTTATTAAAACTGAGGAAATAGGGGAAAACCTCATGGAAAAATCCCCCTTCAAAATAAGCAGAAATACAAATTTTGAAAAAAACTTGTGAAAATTTTTGCTTCTATTTGCAGCACTATGCAGCAACAGTATCTGGGTTATTCTGTGTAGGTGAGCCCATGAATCCAAACAAAGTGCTTATGTCTGGAGGAATATTCCTCTTTGGAATAATAATAATGTGCCCAGTTGAATCAGGAATATAGACTGTTGCAGGATGAAAACTGGACCCATGTAGAGCAGCTGAAATCAACTGATGAGAGAGAAAAGGTGCTTGAGAATTTGAACCATGTGAGGAACACCCAAGAATATAATATATTTCATCCTTGAATAGAAAAACATGAGTGGTAAAATCATCCCCAAGTGTTAGGAGCAAGTGTCTAGGTGGATGCAAAATGTCTTCCTCTTTACTAGTTTTGTGAGGGGATGAGCATGTGACCAAAGGTAGAGAAGCCCTAGGACTGTGGAGACAAAATGCTTGAGATCCATAATCTAATATACCTTCAGCAATAACCAATATTTCAAAAAATCTAATATCAACAAACTCATAATAGAAAACTAACAACAAAATTGAAGAAGACTCGCGGTGCTTGATTTGTCACACCAAAATTGATGAAACCTGTTACAAGCAATATTGTAACCTATTGAATCTTAAAACCTGAACCAAATATTATCAGATTAGAAAATAAATCAAATCCAAATAGTTTCATATTATATCCAAAACTGTGAAGTGAAATCAAATCCCCATCAGCAATTTTGAAGGAGACTTGCGGTACTTGATTTGTCACACCAAAAATGATGAAACTAGCTACAAGCAATACTGAAAGCTCATGAACTTGAAATATTGAACCAAGTAATATCAGATCATATTCAAATAAGATCATATCATATCCAATAAATTTCATATCAGATCCAAGAGTTTGCTCCACCGAGATGGTAGATTCATGATTTTCTCCTTCTTCAAAATTTTGAATATTAGTGTATACAATCATGTAGGAATTTGCCGGAAGATCAAGATCTATGAGAGTGTTTGAATCACTCCTACAACCTGGAATTATTTCCAAAATATCCAAATATTTACAAAATACAATATCAGCAAACTCATGAGAGAAAATTGACATCAAATCCCCAGCAAAAATTTTGAAAGAAGTTTTTGTACTTGTTTCTGCACACCAAAATTGATGAGAACAACTACAAGCGGTACTGAAAGCTCTTGAAACCTAGAACCAAGTAATATCAGATCATATCCAAATAAGATCATATCAGATCCAGTAGTGTGCTCCACCGAGCTTGTAGATGCACAGTTTTCTCCTTCTTCAAAACATTTGAAAGAGATTTTTGGTACTTGTTTCTTCACACCAAAATTGATGAGAACAAATACAAGCGGTACTGAAATCTCTTGAATCCTAGAAAAAAATAATATCAAATTATATCCAAATAAGATCATATCAGATCCAATAAATTCCATATTAGATCCAGGAGTGTACTCCACCGAGCTGGTAGATGCATAGTTTTCCCCTTCTTCAAAACCCCGAGTATCAGTGCATGCAATCATGTAGGAATTTGTTGGAAGCTCTAGATCAATGAGAATGAATGGATCACTCCTACAATCTGATATTACTTCCAAAATATCCAAAGAATTACTTATATACATACCAAAAACATCATTAGAGACAGAGAAATCAAATTCCTCACTCTTTCCTGGAGAAATCACCGGTAAACTATGCACATAATTTATAATAGAAGAATCACTAGAGAATTTTTGCATAGAATGGAAGGAGATATTTTATTCAACAACAGAGATTTGAATGTCTTCTTTTGGATCAGCCATGTGAGGAGATAAGATATCAGATATCTCATACACTTCTGGAGCAGTAGGAGAAGGAGTCACTCCAAGGAGACTTTCTTCAATTCGAATTGACTATGAAGAAGATTCTGCTTCTTCTTCATATTGAACAACTTCATCGGAGAGAGTAGAGGCCGAGAATTTTGAGTAAAGAACTCTTGTGGTTCTGAATGTGCTCCCCAAATTACTATAATTATCCTCATTGTGCTTCCCAAAGGTTCTATCCAGTTCTGTCCAGAGATCGTTTGGGTATTTTGTAGACTCAATAAGGTAGTGCAAGCTTGGAGACTTCCAAAAAGCCATGCCTATTGTTCCAAAATCTCTATCACCGTAATTTATCCATTTATTCTCATATTTATAAGACTCTTTACCAAGTCCAATAAATACCTCATAGAGACCTTGTCTCTTCAGATATGTAATCATTTTCAAATTCCATTCTGGATATTTTGTGGATGGAGTAAGAAAAGGAACTGATAATATCGAATCCATATGAAGTTGAACCTGTAAAATATCACTGCAAAACACTAAAACATATTTGAACTATTAGAATCATGATTTTCCTCTCGACATGAACATATTTTCAAGGTCCGTCATGCCCTCTCCGTTGCTCTGAATGAATCTAGAGCTAGCAAATCATCATAAGGGATTTCTGTGGAAACCCATCTGCTTCTGACATTCAATGGGGAGAAACAAGGATGAAACCTTCCTGAGAAGGCTTTGATACCATATTAAAATTTTAATTCCATTTAGATATTCAAGCAGATAGTTCTAATAATGTTTGTAGTAAATGGAGAATGAAGATACAAACTAAAAAAACAAACCAGGAAACAAACAAGTATTGCTCAGGAATTTATAGTATCATTCACAATAATAAACTCTAGTGTTACAATATTTTACATAGGAAAAGAATTCAAATGCATTAGGTAGCAATTAGAATCTATCCACTGGATCTAACTGTATCTAACTCACCATCTAACTCATGGTGTCTCAATCAATATCGGTTTCCAACAACTCAATCAATCAGTGATAGCTTGTTAACTCAGTGCAACTAAGTGTGGTAGGTGGGAAAAGATTCCTACTCCACATGCAACCATGCATTAGCCATGCAAAGCTTGCACTAGCTAACTGATTGTGAAATAAATGAAAGTAACTGGGGGATAACTAAGACTAACTATTTCCAACTCCAACTAATTGGAGGAGGTTGGTGCCGGGACTCCCAGTGGCTCCTAAAATGTAAGGATTGGTTTAGGAGGTGCCCAAACTAATGCATGCACATGCAGTAAGTGGCAGTTAACCTCTAGCAGTGTTCCCCACACTCTAGTAACTGATACATGTGGTCCCATTAGGTGAAGTGGACCCAATGGTACTTTTTGGCAGGGGTTTTGGTAAGTGAGTTGCGCAGCATCGCGGCAGCTGCGCAAGCTCACGCGGTATCGCACAAGGCCAGATTAGTGCGATGGGCGAAAGAATAACCGTTTTGAATATTTTATATATTATTTGACCAAGTTTGGTCACAATAGGTCATTAGCGGTTATAAGTTAGTTAGAAGTGAATCTTCAATGTAAAGGTGCAAGCCTATATATAGGACTAGTTTTGCAATTGAATAGAGAAAGGAGGAGGATGATCGGATTGATCGACAACCTTATGATTATCGCATGAGGTCTAGTACGATCTAGTTTTTGAATAATTTTATGTGGTATCAACGATCTATCTGGGTTTTCCTGATGTATTCAGCCTCTGGTTGCAGAGAAGAATTGTGTGTTTTGGATCCTTTGCACAAGATTAATATGATATGATGGTTGTTTCTTATTCCTAATGCGAGCTAATCTGTTATGATGCTGCGATCTGTTTTGTTATGATGTTGTTGTGATCTAGATCTATTATGATGTTGCGATCTGTTTTGTTATGATGTTGCTGTGATCTAGATTTGTTATGATACTGCGATTTGTTATGATGTCGTTGTGGTCTGTTCCATTTCTGCTATATTGATGTTGATGCGATCTGTTTTAAGTCTGTTACATTTCTGTTGCATTATGAGTTGAGATGTTTTATGAATGATGTTGCGGTACTAGTGATACTGTGACAAATGTATGATGCATTATGTAGTTGTGGAAATGAATTAATGTCGACTGCATAGTTCTAGATCCAATAGTTATGTTGAATCCCTGTCGGATCCCCATATCCTCTGTCCTCATTGCCGGAAACTTGGTTTTGACAACTCTCCCTTGAACATCTCGGGTGAGACTTCGTCCGCTCTGTGGATGTTGCTAGGCAGGGTAAAACCTGTATGGGTCGGTGCTTAGGGAGATCGCGCTGGTTGGGCGTCAACAGAGTGAGAACCCTTGTCGACGAGGCTTTGTTGGTGGGTTTTGGCCAACAGTACTAGTGGACCCAATTAATTAATTAAGGTTCGTAAGTTAGGATAAATAATCTAATAGACATTATGGTCAAGGGAGGATTAAAAATCCTAACATTTAGTTGTTATAATTGTGATGTGCGATATATTTGATCTTTTTGTATCACACAGTCTGTGAAGACTGATTTATTTCTACTATATGAAATCTGTGTTTCTGTGTTGATCAATGTTTCAAACTCATTCACCTTAGTGGTTTTGTGATTTGCGTATTTTACTGAGTAGAAACTTCACACATCCTCAATATGGGTATCCTTTTGTATAGCGCTCTTCTTGTTGTTCATCATCTGCTAATTTGTGCACTTTGGCTCCACTGTATAAAACTCTTTTTGTGATCAACAAGCCGTTGATACCCCAAAAAAACGAAGCTTGTTCAAATCAGAATATCTTCAAGTCTTCATCCTACAAGCTTGCTTCAACATCCATCTCTTGCTTGTTTATACTTGTCTTAGCTCAAGAGATGAGTCCACTTGTTGAAGGTCCTTATCCTTGAATAATGCCCCCACATGTTTGCATTTTGTTCAAGTTATGATTTGCATTAGCGTGCTTCTTATCGCAATTTAACTTTGTGGGGTTTGGCACACATATTCCAACTTCTTTGTGGGAATTTTGCACACAAGTTCATATCTCATATTGTTCTTCATAAGCCTCATGCCACATGCCATTTTCTTTGTGGGACTTTTACATGCAAGTTCGTATTTCATATTCTTTTGTAAGTCCCATACAAATGATATTTGTGCATATCTGCCATTTTCAATATTCTTTTTTCTAGATTGTTAGATGCACACATATGATCAGTGTCATGGTGGGATCTTTTCTCTCTTTGGACTTCCACATTCTTCCATATGTATTTCTTCAAACAGGCTTTGTGTGAGGAAGCCTCCATGGCCTTTTGGCATTATTTTATCAACTACAACATATGTCTTTTGGTATCAATGATAAGTTCAAGAACCGATCCTTTGACATCAATGACAATTCCTGTTCAATCATTCAATTCTTTGACATCAATGACAATTCATGTTCAACACAACTAAAGTGACGTCTCAATCCCAAACCGAAATCTTACTAACCTAATCATCATTCTTTCCATACTTGCTTCCACTTCCTATCCATTCCTCTATTGGAATATCTTGGAGTGTCAACTATATTGACCTAACCCCATATATAACCCATAAGTAGAAGCGTTGACTAAATCGACCTAACTTCCCTAGTAGGAAATTGGTCGTCCTCATCACACAACTTGGGGATGGTAGTCGTCATCACACAACTTGGGGAGAGTGGCTTAACATGACCCTCCCTCGACTCCAGGTTTTAGAGAATAAATGGTGGGAAATACCTCCAACCCTCCTAATGGAACTAGGGTTAAAACCTTATAAATAATCACACAATGCTACTATTGTGTTTCTTAGAGTTGCATATTTGAATGACTAGGTTGGACAACCCAGTTTCTTACATAAAACTACACTAGCGCACATATCTTAACAAGTATCAAACCAATAATTAATTCCTCATAACTTATCCTTTCTCTGTGGATGTCCATGACATTAGGGTAACCTTAGTATTACAAGTGCTGGGCTATCACTTAGCCTTGCTAACCTATAGGTGGGTGAGTCTCATCCACAACATATGATCCACAACATAAGATCATGCATATTCTTTCATTGGGTAAATAAATTACAAATTTATTCATTACTGAATAATATAAACAAGTTAATTTATGCATCACGTACATGGTATCCTTTCATTTATTCAATCTTAACAACATTGGTATCCACATACCTTATTATTTTATTTCATTTTTCATACTAAAACCAAATTACATAATTGTCTATTATTAATAAGAATATCCATAAACATAAAATATGACTTCTACATATAAATATAGGGTTCATAAATCTGAAAATATACTTTGTTTATAAACACATTAAAACAAATTTACCATAACTAACTCCTAAACTTATAAATATCCTCACAACAAATATCACAAAACCACATGCTACAACACTAGTTTGAACATTAACTGACAAACTGCAACACTATCTCCTTGTTAATTTGAATTCCTATAGATGCATGCTACAACTATTCTCGCAGTCATTGTGAATTGATAATGGCAACTACCTCATTGCCTTCATTGCTTACTGTTTATTTTAATTGATTCCCTATAGCGCTAATGTAAATGAATTTGTTGGTTATAACCCTCTACGTTTGGCCTGAATTCATACCCACATTTCACTCTGTTTGCTATGTTCCACCTGTTTCCTCAAAGCCTTTGCCATAGCAAAGGAATTGACCTCTAACTGGGTGCATCCATTCATTGAATGAATGGGCAGAGGATGGAATGCCCGAGTATTGTGTGGGCAAATTGATAATATGTTTGATTCCTGTTTAATTAATGGGCAGCTACAGCCATCATGGCAAGGTAGAATTTGTTGGTTATTTGAACACCCAACATCTAATCAAATGCCAGTTGTGAGTGAACAAAACATTCCCATTTTGTATGCAGTGTAGCTGCAGAACTTTGATTGCAGAGTAAGGTTACTCGATTGGCAACATACAGAGGCAGTGGGCTTGCTCATTGAAGTTTAAAGTTTTTTATTTTGCTTTGGAAAGCCAGCAAACAGAACAGTGAAAACAGAGCCTGAGCAGAGCCATCTCTGACATGCTGGAGAATAGCAGTCAGTGGAAAGATCATAATATACTCATTGAATCCAAATCCATTTGCATTGAATAAAATTTGTTTTCACAAGGTATCTATGTATGTTGGTGATGCAATTTCAATTTGCTTTTATTGGGAAAATTTTTGAAATAATATTAATTAATCATTACAATTGACTTGTGACATATTTTAAATTTGAAACATAATATATAAGATAAAAATGTAAAAATAAAATTTAATTTATGAATCTAAAGTTTAATAGGTAAGTATCAGCCGATGGGCTTTGTGTATTCATATTCACAAATTTATTTAAAATTACTCCTCATGTTTTAAGAAAAGTAATATAGATTGAGAATGATCCTAATTGAAATAAACAAAAAAAAATAAAGTAAGATTTAGTGAAATTGTAAATATATTTAAGTATTTAGTCAACTTTTTAGTAAGTATCTATATTATGTAGAATTTAGTGAAGAAGACACCACTTTTATTCTTACTATTTATAGATTTTGTTCTTGAATATTGTTATAGTGGGTGTTCCTTCAATTATAGAGGTTGTTGAGGGTATTCTTCTCTTGGTTATATGCTTTTACTAAAACATAACTTATTTAAGAAATGATTTTTAATTTGATTAAAAAATTGATTTTCTTATAATTTGTTTTTAGTATATTTAATTTTATTAATTTTTTATAAATTAATTAGATACATTGAAATATGCAATTTTGTTTTAATACTTGTGTTTATTTAAACTTGTTTAAAATTTAATAAATATAACCCAATATAATCCAACCAATTAAAGCCAGTGATGTCCTTATTGGCACAAATTCAGTTTATCAACCTATTTCATTGATGGCAGCATTTAATCAATACGGATTGTATCATAACTCAAATGTGTTGACACAGCAACATTGTCGGTCTCTATGAGTTTATAAAAGAAAACAAAAGAAAAGAATTTATAAAAAAATCCAGGATAGAGAATCATGCATTAACCAAATAGAATATGCACTTGTATCACCAGCACAGTGAAGTATCCACACGAAAGTTCTAAAGAAAACATTGTAATAACATTGATTGATTCAAAAGATCTGAGTCAATAGGGAAAAAAATACAAGACCAAGATCCTAGTTATTAATGGTCATAATTTTAATTGCCTGTACAATTACAATCTTTGATATATGACTGAAACAAATTTTACAACCACTGCTTAAAAGCACCATCAACATGATTCCATGGTGCAAAATCACTGTCCAAAGCATATTGTTGAACATGCATGAATCAAGATGGTCAACTAACCTTTTTGCTGCAAGCTTAGCAGCAATTTCTTCTTCAAAGAAGGTTAGGTAACAAATGGGGTTCCTGCTCCACCCGAAGTATGCTCGAAAGGTCAGTTCAAGCAATTAGATTTGTGGGAAACCAACACCTGTAAGTCAAATTGTCAAACACCTCCCCTTACATTTACAAGGAATTGTATGCAATGCATGCATCCATCCCAACCACTGTTTGCGTGGCAAAGCCCCTTCCCAATCACTGAGTCAAATTTGTTTGTGTCAAGCACATTCCCTCACATCTACAAGGGATTCTGCACATGTCAGAGGCTATTTGTATGGCCCCATCCCAACCACTGTTTACATGGCAAAGTCGTGTCAAACAGCTTCCCTCACATCTATAAGGGATTCTGCATATGGCCCCATCCCAACCACTGTTTACAGGGCAAAGTCGTGTCAAAGACCTTCCCTCACATCGACAAGGGATTCTACATATGTCAGAAGCTGTTTGTATGGCATGGTCCTATCCCAACCACTGTTTGCATGACAAATACCCTTCCCAAAGCACTGTCACATTTGATGGTGTGTTACACTGATAGAATGTGGTGAAACAGTAACTGGTCCTTGTACAGTAGCTGCATGTGCAGGCTCTTCGATTTTGTGTTTCAGTTTCCCTCATCAACTCAACCAAATGTCAACTGGGGCCCATTTTTTATATCCATGAGATCCTCAATAATTAAGAAAAGTTTTGAAGATCATGGAAATGGAAAAAAAAAAAAACAAACAGGCAGGAACATAGTACTGTAGTAATCTGTTTGGATGTGATCCATCCAAAAACTAGCAACAATTTTTGATATTTATAGAAAAAATTGATTGCCAGAGGCGCTCTAATAATAAATTTTATATCAACATGTTAATTTACACAAAATTAAAATTAGATTGGGATCTAAGCTGATGTATTCATATCGTACAGATCAATATGATGAAGAGATGTGTGATATCCCATAACCTAACAAATAAAACATAATAATTAAAATAAAAAGTAACCCAGTGTTTATTGATCTTCAAAAAGGTATGGGGAGCTTCAAAGCACTGCCAAAGTCCAACATATGGCAGTTATTAGTCATTCATATTATCTCATTCAATAATATGTTCAACTTTGAAAATCAGGATTGGAAATTCATAAAATGAAACCCACCAACACGTTACTCTTTCTGACCATCACTATAATTCATTGAATCTGATCTGGACATGATAGGCTTGAGAGAGGCAGACCTATATGCAACAGTTGACCTATTTGCAACAGTTGAACCTGAAGTTGCAGCAGAAGCTGTCACGGAATATACTAGAAACACTCAACCTTTTTATTGAAACCTTTGCCAGATCTCAACTGAGATTATTCCAAGAGTTACATCACTTCTGTTGCTTTACAGAGCTTATGCATTCGGGCCTCATGACATGGCATGCATCAGCTACCAAAAACCATAACCCAGACATGCAGAACTCATGATATAGCTCAGCAACTCCTGTCAGTACATCCAGACTGCCCATACCAACGCCCATGCTAATATTTGCCCCCACAAGCCACTACTCAGAAAAAGAAATCACCAAATTTCAAAAATATAGATTATTATGTTTAATATATCTTCAAAAAGGTCTTTGCCAATTCTTATAATAATGGAGTGAAGTGGAGGGATATTAAATCTTAATGTGTTTAAACATAATTTATATTTTGAAGAATCTATGAGTCACAAAAAAACTACTTTTTTTTTTTGGTAAAATCATTTTCAGAATCTCATTGTCAAATTTTGTCAAATTTGGCTGTGACAAATCAAGTCTGTCCGTAAAAAAAAACTTTCTCTGTTGGTAAAATCATTCTCAGAATCTCAATGTCAAATTTGAAGGGGAGTTGGATGTGATATACCAACCCTGTTGGACAGGTGAATCAAAATTTGGCTGTGACAAATCAAGTCTATCCGTAAAAACAAAAAAGCTTTCTTTGTTGGTAAAATCATTCTCAGAATCTCATTGTCAAATTTTGTCAAATTTGAAGGTGAGTTGGATGTGAAATACCAACCCTATTGGACTGGTGAATCTTCCCGGCAAAATCCTGTGCAGGTCTTATCAGATTGGAAATTTTAATTAATGATAAAATTTTATTGGAAGAATTTGAAGCAAAATATGGACGCGTTAAAGCCTCACAGCTATCCATCACTATCCGTATAAGGAAAAAAAAACAGAACGCAGAATACATGGAAAAATCATCATAACAACCATTCCAGCCATGACATTCAACCAATCTTTCACGAATAAATTAAATAAGATTTAAACTAATTAATAAAGTAAAACCTTTGAAATAGAACAAAGATTGCTTGTTTAAATCCAAAACATATCCAAAGTCAAGCATCTTTTATGTTTATCTATTTTTATATTTTTTATTATTAAGTCCTGTTTAAGTTACAAATCTGGTACAAAACTCTTTACAACTAGGAGCCGAATGTTGTGATATTTCTTAAATTGATCATATATATATATATATAGATATTGATATATGTTATTGCGAAGGTTTGATTCATAATTGTCAACTAATCAATCAAACTTTTAATATACAATTAAATTCAAAAATTACATTAACCATATTAATGTTAAACTCTTGTTATTCAGAGAAATTATAGAATTAATGTTAAACTCCTGTTATTCAGTGAAATTCAAAAATCACAAATGATCATATAAAATTATTTACAGTTTACCATCCATGTTAAATATTTACATCAACTTCAAATTATTTTTTTAAGAAACATTTACACAACTGTTTAAATTACACTTTCTTATTCTCAAATACGCAATGTTTTAACGCAACCCAAACCTCTTACAATTAACAAATAATCTAACTTGCTGGACCCAGGCCAGAGTCCCAGAGTCCCATCTGTTGACTCCTTAATAGCACACCATATTGCTGGGCTCACCATATATGACCAAGCAATCTAGAAACTGTGATTACAATCAGGACCCATCATACATTTCTTTTTTGCTTCCATGGCTATAAAGAGCCAAAAAGCCACATTCTACTTCATCATTATCACCAAAACCAAGGAAGGAGAGGAGGAACTTCATGGCTGCAGTGGAAAATGGTTGCCATAACCATCAATATGGCAAGTTTCATTTTGTGCTGATACATGGTGCAGGCCATGGAGCTTGGTGCTGGTACAAGCTCATCCATCTCCTGCAAAACTCTGGGCATAAGGTCACCGCCATGGATCTCACAGGATCAGGCCTGAACACTGTGGATCCGGATTCAATCACTTCCTTTGAGGATTATGACAAGCCTCTGATGAACATACTCTCAGAAATACCTCACTCTCAAAAGGTCTGCAAACACCATGGATTCAAGTGCCTGTGACAGTGAAGCTAGTTCAGTTTCCATGTAAGTTGTGATGTTCTTTGAATGTTTATCTGTTGTTTGTGTTGATGTAGGTTGTGCTTGTTGGCCACAGTGCTGGAGGACTGAGCTTGAGCCATGCAATCCATGTGTTTGGCCATAAGATTGCTGTTGCAGTTTATGTTGCTGCCACCATGCTGTCTAATGGGTTTTGTACTGACCAAGATGTCCAGCAGGTTAACCTTATGAATCCAAAGGAATTACTTCTATTTAATGTTATAATCTGAGCTTCAGAGATGATTTTAAAGACCAGGCTTGTTCTTAATATTTATGCAGATTTTTAATATTCTATATGCAGTTTTTGTTCTGTATTTTGTACAAACTGAAGTGAATATGTAACAATCTCCTAAAATGTTCCATATGCTTACACCCAGTCTTGTATATATGTGTATTTCTGTTTTTGAGATATGGGAAATGAAAAAATTTCCAATTCAATCTGTGCAGGGAGTTCCAGACCTGTCAAACGAATCTGAATTCTACCATGGCCTCGGATCAGGACACCCTCCAACAAGCTCAATGATACGCAGAGAATTGCAACAAGAAATTCTATATCAACTCAGCCCACCTGAGGTATAAAATCTATCAGATTAACACAACAAAATAGCTCCCTAAATTTCAGTGGTAATTAAGGCCCGTGGTTTTTTTGAAAAGGATAGCCCATCTAATTTATGCACTTTTCAATTACTACCCATTGATTTTTACCAGAACCTAACTGGACTATACATTTATATCTGCCACTCAAAACCCAATAACTATTTTTTGCATTAATATTGATGTGGGTATATTCAATATACAGGATGCTGCTCTGGCCTCACTGCTGATAAGGCCAGCACCATTGCTGGCATTCCAGACAGCCAATTTTATTGGAACCTCGGAAGAATTTATCAAGGTTCCAAGAGTATATATAAAGACCTTGCAGGACAGAGTCTTACTGTTGGATAAACAGGAGGCCATGATCAAGATGTGGCCTCCTAATAAGGTCTTAAGCATGGATACCGATCACAGCCCTTTCTTCTCTTCCCCTCTGGAGCTCTACGGACACTTGCTTCAAATTGCCCAGCTGTTTGCAGGTTGAAACATGCTCCAACAACAGTTGTAATTTATCTTTGGAAATATACTATATATATATATACCATCGTGCTGCTGATGCTGTTT
>LPNX010469185.1:63278-120301 GCA_001517045.1 Pseudotsuga menziesii
CACTTTCACCGTGAGAGCCCCTTTTGGCCCATTTCCACCATTGGAGAAAGAGAAGGAGCAGCTGGAGCTCGGAGCAACCTCTCGGATCAGCACAACGAGCTTCACCAACCTCCACATTGGAGGTTAGATCAATAAAAAATCATTCTTTACTTTTTGTTGTTTTGCTTCATGAACATGTTTAGATTAAGTTTTATTACTGTTTAGCATCTTTTATTTCACATATTATTGAACTGCTACTAAGGAATCCATTTTCCTTAGTAGGTGCTCATTCGCACAAGCTAGGGCTAAAACCCTAGCTACAGTTTTGGCGACTCCACTGGTTTTTATTTTATTTTATTTCCCGTTTTGTCCTTTAGGCTATCGTTTTCGGCCGCCGTAAACCGCAGTCGCGTCTCGACCGCGACTGTCGTCCCTTTTCCTGCGTCTCGACCGCGTCTTTTTTCCTGTTTGCTGCGATCGGAACGCTCCTGTTGGCCGTTTTACCCACGTCCTGACCGCGCCTTTCCAGCTCTTAGCTACGACCCGACCGCGACTGTCGTCCCTTTTCCTGCGGCTCGACCGCGTCTTTTTTCCTGTTTGTTGCGTTCCGACCACAGTTGTCGGCCAGAAAGCCGCGACCTGTCCGCGCCTGTTTCGTTCAAACCCGCGGTCCGACCGCACTTTTTTGCCTCAAACCCGCGGTCCGACTGCACGATTCCGCCACAAACCCGCGGTCTGATTTTTTTTATTTTTTTAGAAAACCGCGACCTGACCGCGCCTGTTTCCCTCAAACTCGCAGTCCGACCGCGCGATTTCGCCACAAACCCGCGGTCTGGTTTTTTTTATTTTATTTTATTTTATTTTTAACCTAGCCCTTTGCTGCAATATTTTCTGCATCTACACAGCCATCTGTTCTGCCTGCATCCCTACTTCCCTACAGCCTTTTCTGCACCATTATTTCTATTACCTTTTTACAGCATTGTTTTTAAAATTTCAACATTCTTATTTCAGAAAATTTTGCATGTTTAAATTTTGAATTCAATATTACTGTTAGTTCAATATTACTGTTAGTTCATCACCTCACGAGCACACACTCTGTCACCTAATTCAAGTGAGACTTAAAAACTACTTAACTCAACCAACATTCTAACCCCACTTGGGGAACACAAAAGAATCTTTGTAGTTAGGTAGGATCGGGGGGATATGCTTCCAATAACACCCCTCGGTTACTTACACTTGAGACATAGCTGTTGTCCAATTAGGGAACCAAAATCCCCTAGTATTTTTTGACACGGTCACAACCGGTTTATCAAAGGGCCTCTCCCTTAGGAGGGTTGAAGTCGTGAGATTGGTTCTGGAGGCCTGAGTGGAATACCGAACTCCATTCAGTAACTGAAGGGCTACCTTTCGCAGTTCTCGGGATATCCCTGTATAGGGGTATTGCGGTTAAAGGACCAAGCGGCAGATTTACCTTTCTGGACGTGTCATGAACGGGGTATCTTAGTTGCCATTCTTCTAGGATTTGACTACCCGGTGTCCCTCCCGGTAGGGGGATACCTTAGCCACTTGGATTTCCTATTCATATTGTCTGACTTGGATTTCATCACCTTGCAGAGGATACGTCTAGTTGAGTCATAATACTTCTAGTTAGGTGTTTGCATGCTCCCTTACCTCCTTTTGGTCTAGTGAGTCCACTGTTTTTTATTTTTAGAAGACCTGCTGCTTGTTGGTATTCTGACCATTTCTGTTGACACTCCGAGAAACAAAGAATACAATTATCAACTTGAAGAGGAAAAAAATATAGAAGAGGTAATGAGAGGTCAGCTAAAGGAAGAGAAAAAAATCTATGAGAGGCTATAATTTAAAGTTGTCTCATTAAGAGAAGAATATTCATATGCACAATTACATAGAAGTTTGAAGAGAACTGAAACTTTGAACAAGATCCTCACCTGTCAAAGGTCACCACTCATCAAGACAGGTCTTGGATATAATGAGAATTAGAAGACCACTAAATAAAATGCAAGAAAGAAACATGAAAAAAGACCAAAATCTTTGCCAATGTTATTTAAGGCTCCATCAACAATGAAAGTAACAAGAATGTTCGGGTACATAGGGTACTCCCAAAAGACTGAACACCTTGAGCAACCACTTCACACAAATAGATCACAGATCAACACACCAATGTTTTACATGTGGTTAAAACCTTCAGGAGGGAAAAAGTCCACCGCCCTAGCCAAATAGCTACTTGGAGCAATTTATTATGCAAAAGAAAGAAAGTTACATGAGCTTCTCATAATCGACCAACTAGCCAAGGACCCTCTATGCTCTTTAAATAGAGATCATAGACCAATCGGGTGTTAAGCCACATATCAATGGTAGGTATGATCTAAGAGAAGTTGAACCGTCGGATCACTCTATGTCTAGAACATATCATGACCGTCGGAGTAGAATATTTACAAATGCATATTAAAGAAACACACTTTTACCTAACAGATATATTACACAAGTTGATCTTAACTAACTCCTAAGTGTCTAAATATCCTAACTCCCCCCCTTACAACTTGGGATAGGAATGAAGGATTTACAAAAGTGACACTATTAGGAGAAAGAAGGAGGCATTAGAGCCTATCCCCCCTCAAGGAAACATTCCTAAACTCCTAACATAGATCGAAGTTTAGAAAACTTCACTTCTGTAAGAGACTTGGTGAAGATGTCTGCAACTTGATCATCTGTAGGGAAATAGAGCATTTCAAGAACATGATCATGAACAAGATTTCTGATGAAGTGCATGTGTAGCTCAATGTGTTTGCTGCGTTGATGTTGAACTGGATCTTTGGCAAGCTTGATGGCACTTTGATTGCCGCACCAAAGTGAGGTAGGCTGCTATTGCTTGAATCCAAACTCTGAAAGGATCTATCGAAGCCATAAAGCTTCCTAACTGGCATTAAATGCAGCTCAATATTCTGCTCCTGCTGAAGAAAGAGCAACAGCTTGTTGTTTCTTGTAAGCCTAAGTGACAGGTCCAGATCCCAGACTAAAAACATAACCTGCAGTAGACTTTTGATCATCAAGATCGCTGGCTCAATCCGAATTAGTGAAACCAACCAACAAAGGTTTCCCCCCTGTACTATAATGAATCCCAAACTAAATTGTACCTTGAATATATCGAAGTATTCTTTTTGTTGCTTTCCAGTGACTTTCATGAGGAGTTTGCATATAATGGGAAACATGACCAATGACAAAGGAAAGGTCAGGAGGGGAATGAGTCAAGTATAAAAGACTACCAACAAGCTGACGATACAAGGTGGCATCTACTTCAGGGGAAGTACAAGGGGTAGAAAGTTTGACTCCAGACTAGAAGGGAGAAGGGGCTTGTTTACAATCTTCCATGTGGAAGCGATGAAGAAGGTCACAAGCATACTTAGACTGGGAAAGAAAGATTCCTTCTTTTGTTTGCAAGACTTGGAGACCAATAAAATAATGCAAATGTTCTAAGTTTGACATTTCAAAATTTTGCTTAAGACTGGATTTCACATGGGTTATAAGTTTAGGGTCACTACTAGTAAGGATAAGATCATCAACATAAAAAACACGTATGATGCGATGGTTTCCTACTTTCTTGGTATAGACATTGGGGTCAAAATGGCATCTAGAAAAGCTAGTGTTAAGGAGAAAGCTATCCATTTTGGCACACCAAGCTCTAGGAGCTTGCTTAAGGCCATATAAGGATTTATTAAGGAGACAGACAAGGCTAGAGTTATCCTGAACATATCCAGGAGTTTGTTCCATGTAAATTTCCTCCTGTAAATCACCATGTAAAAAGGTAGAATTAACATCCATTTGATGGACTTCCAAGTTATGTAGGGCTGGAAGGGCAAGAACAAGGTGGATGGAATTCATTTTTGCGACAGGAGCAAAGGTTTCATTGTAGTCAATCCATTCAACTTGGGAAAAACCTTTGGCAACTAACCTTTCCTTAAGTCTTTCAACACTTCCATTTGATGCATACTTAGTTTTGTAGACCAATTTACATCTGACAAGTTTTCTTCCTTTTGGAAGAGGAACAAGATCCCAAGTATCGTTCACCATTAAGGAACAATATTCTTCATCCATAGCTGCATCCCAATCTGGATTTCCTGAAGCTTTTGCAAAATTTTTTGGATCATGATTCTCAAAAACTTGAGACAAAAGAGAAGGGGCTCACTGAAACTGAGAACATGTTCGATGTTGATCTCTAGGATCACCAGCAAGATCACTAGCTGCTTCACATGTTGAATGGACCCATCGAGAAAGTATTGGTGCTGGTGCAATTGGAGGAACATGAGCAGGAGGAGGTGGATTTTCATCCTCACTGTCATCATCAGAAACTGGAGTTGGAAACCTGTCAAGGAAGTTGGAAGAAGAAGAAGAAGGCACAATCGTCGAATCAGGCTCGCAGGATAAAGATGGCACACCCGCCAAGTTAGGCTCGCAAGCCAATATATTTGCATCAAATTTAACATCTCTTCTAATGATTATATCATGTGAATGGGGTTGAAGAAGTCTATAACCTTTTACATATTCAGAATATCCAACAAATATGCACTTTTCACTTTTAGGCTACAATGCTTTCCGTTTTTCATCCGGAATGTGAGCCCATGCTTCACAACCAAACACACGAAAGTGACTTACATCTGGTTTAATTTTACTCCATGCTTCTTCCGGTGTTATACCTTGTAAAAATTTAGTGGGTGTGCGATTAACTATGTAATTTGCATAATTTATGGCCTCTGCCCAATATTGAAGACTTAGTCCCTTAGATTGGATCATACAATTAGCCATTTCTTTTAAAGTGCGTTTCTTCCATTCAGCTACACCATTTTGTTGTGGTGTATATGGAACAGTGTGTTATTGTTGGATTCCTTGTTCAGTGCAGAAAGTAGTGAACTTGTTGTTAACATATTCTCCTCCATTTTCATATCTTAATAATTTGATGACCAGATTGTTTTTCAACAAGGGCCTTGTAGGCCAAGAACATGTTAAATACTTCACTCTTAATTTTTAGGAAGTAAACCCAAGTGCGTCTAGAGTAGTCATCAATGAAAGTTAAGAAATATTTGAAACCAGAAAAGGATGCAGATGGAAGAGGACTACACAAGTCACTATGCACAAGCTCCAAGGGAACCAAGGCGTGCCAAGAGGCACGTCTGTCAAATATGTCTCGATGATGTTTTTCAAGTACACAATCGGAACAAACACCTTCCTTGCAAGATACCATTGGAAGAACAGTCACCATATTGTCTTTACATAGTTGTTGCAATGAGCGATAATTTAAGTGACCAAATCGCTCATGCCAAAGTTTGCTCAAGTTATCACTATGAGCAACAAAAATTGAAGGAAAAGGTGATGACCCAAAGTTGTTAAATTTGTACAACCTGGTAATATCATCAACAATTTCAGTAGCAAGGACATTTTGAGGATTTTTAAAATCCTTGATTACAACTTTGTGAGGTGTAAACATCACAGTTTTACCTTCACCCAAATGAGTAATTTGATAGACTGATAACATATTGCAGGAAATTTTTGGAACACATAGTACATCACTGAAATGACCATTTTCTACTGGAACTGTTCCAGATCCTACAACACTTAGAGATCTATCATCACCAATAAATATTTGTTTGGTGTTACACTCATGCGTAGTAGAAAAGATGGCTTGATCCTTGGCCATATGATAAGATGCTCCAGAATCAATGAGCCATTCATTTGAAGTAGAAGAAGAAAATGCAGTATAAGAGTAACCAGAAGCACAAAGTGCATGTCCATGAAAGTTAGATTCTGAAGACGAATCTTGGCTGATGTGGTGCTTCTTCATTGCTGCTTTCAAGGCTACCATCTTCTTGAAACACTTAGATTCATCATGATTATCTTTCCCACAAAAATTGCAATGACGCTCATTCTTCTTTCCTTTTGGCTTGGATCCTTTGTCATGTTTTAAAGAAGGAGTTGATTGAGAGGGTTTGGGACCCTTGTTGTTTGGCTTATTATTGCGAGAATTCTGTTTCTTGGGAGGCTTGGAATTTTCTTTATGTTGGGACAATAAGGATTTCCAAGATGTATTTGCATTGTTAATTATTCCAAGATGAATGAGCTTATCTTGCTCTCTAATTAAGGAATCACAAAAGGATTCAAGACTAGGCTCTTGATAGCTAGCTGCAGTCAATGATTCTTTCATGGAGTAGAATGTAGATACAAAAACAAAATATGCAGGTCCAAGTTTGGCTAGAATATGATAAATACATTGTTTGTCTTCTTTCTTAATCTTGCATTCTGCACATAAGAGTCTAAGAGTTTTATACTTAGATAAATAGTCTTGAATTCATGAAAAATCATTTGGATTCAAGGAAAGCAACTCATTCTCAAGTTGATGACCCCGAATTTCATTGTGTTTACCAAACACAGATTCCAACTTTTCCCAAGTTATATCAGGTTCATCAATTCCAGATATGTGGAATCGCAAATCAGTAGAGATTGACATCCCAATCAATCCACAAGTTTCATCACATCTATTTGCCCATTTAATTTTCTTATCATCATCAATGGGTTTTGTTTCTTTCCATGAGATTATCCTAAAAAGTCCCCTACTTCATAGAACATCCTCCATACAAGATTTCCATGAGAAATAGTTAGAAATTGTAAGTATAATATCACAATGGGCATCCATACTATAAAATAATGGTTGAAAGAATAGAAACTAACTGTATGGATATAAAGAACTCGAAACAATATGTGGTTTAAAAAAAACGGCACTGAAAACGGATTCTGGATGATGAAGTTATGCTTGATCAAAGAAAATGTTGAAGATGTCCCCAATAGTGACGTGGCAGATATTAACTTGACCAACTAAAAAAAGAACCCCCCTCTTCCGAAGATCAACCTTTGACAATCATTTTACAATAAAGTTGCTTTTAAGTGAATCACTTTTGTAGAATAAGTGATGTTCACTTTTACAATAATGTTACTTTTAAATAATGCGGCAATAAATTAAAAGACTTAAGTGACTCACTTTTTATTTTATTTTATTTATGTGTGATGCACTTTTACAATAAAGTAACTTGAAAATAGAAATTGCATGGACTAAAAAGTAGCTCAATGAGACTTGAAATCAAGACCTATTAAGGAATAAATCAACTTTGGACCAAGTGAGCTAAGTTTAAAATGTACTTAAAAGAATGGAAAGAGAAAGGTTTTTTTTTTTTTACTCTTCTATCTCGTTCTCCGTGCTTGCTTTTTTTCCTGCAAATCACATAAAAAAACGAAAAAAAAAAACAAAAAAACTTTTTTCACACAATGGGGTTATATCTTTGTTAACTTACCCGGAAAGTCTATGTTTTCAAGTTTTCTTGTTGTTTCTGATTTGCCATGATCGCACAAGGTGCACGGCAAATAGCATACATAGCTGAAAAGATAAGAAAAAAACTTCCCCTTATTGTTTCTGGTTTGCCGCGATCGCGCAAGGTGCACAGAAAAGAGCATACACAGTTAGGGAAGGCAACAGTCCGAGACTACAACATAAAATATCTAATAATAAAACTGATAAAATATGAGAGATTTAAAAAAAACAAATCCATCACTGTAACATTATATTTTCAGATTTGTCGAAATGGGTGTTTCTGGAACAAACAGAAATGGTTTTTTATGAAACAAAAACTATTTCCCAATGGAAACAACGCTCCAGATGCAATGGAACAGCTCCCACAAGCCAAAAATGCACGGAAAATCCATAACCAGAAACCCTTTCAAATTTTCGACAACATCGGTTCTAGATCTAGATCAAAACCGAAAGTGGCTCTTCATAAATGCTTTGATTCCATGTTTGGGTACACAAGGTACTCCCAAAATACCGAACACCTTGATCAACCACTTCACACAAATAGATCACATATCAACACACCGATGTTTGTCACGTGGTTAAAACCCTCGAGAGGGAAACAATCCATGCCCCCAGCCAAATAGCTACTTGGAGTAATTTATTATGCAAAAGAAAGAAAGTTACATGAGCTTCTCATAATCGATCAACTAGCCAAGGACCCTCTATGCTCTTTAAATAGAGATCATAGACCAATCAGGTGTTAAGCCATGGATCAATGGTAGGTATGATCTAAGAGAAGTTGAACCATCGGATCACTCTATGTCTAGAACATATCGTGACCATCGGATTAGAATATTTACAAATGCATACTAATGCATACTAAAGAAACACACTTTTACCTAACGGATATATTACACAAGTTGATCTTAACTAACTCCTAAGTGTCTAAATATCCCAACAAAGAGTGGAAATGATGATTGACAACAAACTGATACATTTAGAAGAGAAACCGCACCAAGAATATCTTTCACACCTAGGTACCAAAATGTCTTATTTGGCTATTATATCTCTTGCAATAGTTTTGGTCATAAATCAATGCATTGTATAACATATGGAAGAAGTGATAATGTGAGAATAAAAAATAGAGATCCTTATCAAACTCCAAAGGATGGTTATGTGAGAAACATAACTAGAATTTCTTATTGGTTTTCTAGCAGAAGTTACAATTCATTTTCTCCCCCTACATTATAGAATATTTTGCCACTTTGTTCCCATAGAAATTATGATGATCGATCTTACCCCTATTCCTCTTTTGAAAAATCCCTTGATCCTTAAACAATTGTACAACAACATCCATTATTGGAAATACCTCTCAAAAACTAGGTTTTCTAAGAGGTATGTGACCTATGCATGGCTATCCCACGTCCATGCGACTCTCTAGTGTCCATCTTGCGTACTTGTGAGTATGAGGGTAAAAATTAGAACGTAAAATTATTTTACAGGAAAAGACGGTTTATTTCGTTCCCCAACTTCCTATTCATGTCAATAACCATCTCTTGACCTCCCTAACTACCTGCCAACAATACAAAAGAGGCATAGGAGAGAGAAAATAGATAGAATCTAAGAGAGAGAACCCTCATGCTATTGAAATTCAATCATATTTGAAACCCTATTTCTGTAGTCTACAAAAAACCTTATTCCCTTATTTGAAACCGACTTTTCAGACACCATTGGAGGACCCTATTATACCAAAGAATTGTAGATATTATTTTGGGTATATCTTTTAGAGTGTATTTGGAATGAGTGGATGAAAGAATTGGGCTAGAGGATCCCATATTTCTAGTTTTAGAACAGTGTTGGAAATAGAAACCAAGTGAAAGCATTTGAATTGTATTTTGTTGCTTATTAATATAAAACGCTAATCTTTCATGTCTAATTCAAGATTTCATTTTCAGTCTTTATGTTCTTGTAATTTGGATATTTAAATCAACAATTAGTTTACAATTTCTCCTTTGTAGTAGTGATTATTTGATTCTTTGATCTTTCTTTGTTTCAGGTTTAATATTGGAGAGCTGCAGAGAAGATCAAAGAAAAAAAAATGAGGAAAATATTCATTAGAATTTGGACTCTAGGTTGGTTATTATGTACACTTTATTTCTTTATTTAGAATGAAGTCTACTTGCAAATTTTTGTGAGGGTTTCCTTTTAGGGAATTTGCTCTGTGGTGGTTAGCACCCAAAAGCCACTAGGGATTTATTTCCTGTAATAGAATTGGTGACACCACTGTGAATTTATCTCCATTTTGGTTTGTTAGGGTTCTCTCTATGTGTTATTTTTAATGTTTGTTTTTGGATTGCTTGTGCCCTTTTTGAAATTTATCTTGTGCTAGCTTGATAACTACTCATTTTAGAACCCTTGTAGGAAGGAACGGTGTGTTATGGGCTTTGATTTTTAAAAAAATTCATGTTTCCCATGCATGTACATTGTTTGTAGTGGACACAAGTGGATATCTTCGCTACACATTTCATTGCTTTTTGATTTTTATTTATTTATTTCTGCCTAGGTACGCAACTTAAACATTGCATAGTTACATCCTCGCAAGCTATCATTGCATATTCCATGTACATAATGTTTCCCCTTTCTTCATTTTTTTGCTTATGAAGTTGGGGATGTGGTTTAGTTGTCTGTGTAAATTGACTATGAGAAGCTTAGTTTCACTTGCCTTGTTCAAAAAGTGACGTTGTTTGGAAAATTAAACGTTTAAGAAGCCTTTTATACTTTTAGGGTTTCAGTCCTAGAATATTCCTCTTCGGAATACTTTTTCTTTAAAATATTTTTTGCAGTATGAATTTGTTATAAAAGATTTTTGTTTTGAATTCTTCTTTTCTATCCATATCGTCACAAAAAATCAATAAAAAGTTCTTTTTACTTTGTATGTTTTGTTGTGGTTGTTTGCATTTTGAAAGGAACCTTTTTGCTTTCTTTTTCATTTGCATTTTGTAGATAAGTAAAGAAAACTGTTTTCCTTTTTGCTGCAATAAGTTAGGTAGAAATCTTATTTTCTTTGTTTAGAAAAAAAGAAAAATGTTTTTGTTTTCTTTTTTTTTTAAAGTTGAAAGCGTTTTTTCAGTTTTCCATTAAAAGAAAAGAAAAAAGGGAGTTTTGTTTAGTTTGAAAAGAAAAATAAAATTTGCATCTTAATTTGCTTATTTTTAAAGTAGTCTTTTTAAATGAATGAAAACAAAAATAAATTTGGGAAAAGATTGGTTTTTTGAAGTGTTTGTAGTACTTGAATGAATGAAAGATTATTTTCTTTTTGTGCTTACATATCTTTAAAAGTAATTTTTGTTTCTTGTAAGTATTATAATGTTAGGATCTATAATCCTCCCTTGACCAAACTATCTATTAGATTATTTTATCCTAACTTAGGAGCCTTTTATTAATTATTGGGTCTGCTAGTACCATTGGGTCCACTTGGCCTAATGGGGCCACATGTACCAGTCACTAGAGTGTGGGGAACATTGATAGAGGATAACTGAGGCTGACTGCACTTGCATGCATCAGTTTAGGCGCCTCCTAGGCCAATCTCTACTTTTTAGGAGCCATTGGGACTCCCGTCACCAACCTCCTTCAGTTGTTGGTAGTTGGTAACTAGTTAAGCTTAGTTACTCTTCAGTTACATTCAGTTAGTTCTCCTCCAGTTCAGTTAGTGCTAGTTATGCATGGATGGATGGGAAGGCACTACTTCTCACCTACTTCTCACCTCCTACTATAGTTAGACTGGTTTAACTGATTATAACCGATGGATTGACTGAATTAGACATATGGAGTTAACCACTTGGACTCCGATAGTGATTTAAACATCTTTAGTTAGCCATGCAGTCATATATAGTTAGTCACTTGGTGGATTTCAATTCATCCCTAATGATTCATATTCCTCCTTATTTAACACTATTGTAACATCAGATTCTTTAATGAATATAATACTGTAATTCTCTGAGCAATACTTGTCTGTTTCCTGTGAGATTTGATTTTTTCATTTTGTATAATTCATTCCTAATCACTGCATAATAATCAAGAATATGATTGAACTCATTACTTGATGATCTAAATGGTACAACAATTCTAACATGGTATCAGAGCCATATTAAGAAAGCTTCAAGTCTGTCTACTCTCCATTGAACACCATAAGCAATTGGGTTTCCATAGAAGTACCACAAAGAGTGCCTTGATTCCTATGAATATATTCAGAGTGGCGGTGCAGGTGTGAAGGACCATGAGAAAAACTCTCCTTCCATTCTTAGCAAAAATTTTCTAGTGATTCTTCTATTTTAAATTCTGTGCATAGTTTACCGGTGATTGTTTCAGAAAAGGAAGACGAATTTGATTTCTCTATCTCTAATGATGTTGCTGGTGTATAAATAAGTAATACCATGGATATTTTGGAGATACTATCATATTGTAGGAGTGATCCATTCACTCTCATTGATCTAGATATTCCAGTAAATTCCTACATGATTGCATGCAACAGTTTTCAGAATTTTGAAGAAGGAGAAAATTGTGCATCTACCATCTTGGTGGAGGACACTCTTGGATCTGATATGAACCTATTTGTATATGATATGATATTATTTGGATATGATATGACATTATTTGGTTTAGGTTTTAAGTTTCAATAGATTTTAGTAGTGCTTGAAGCTGCTCTCATCAAGTTTGGTGTGAAAAATCAAGTACCGCAAGTCTCTTTCAAAATTGTTGCCGGGGATTTCATATTATTCCTCACTCTTGGATCTGATATGACCCTATTTTTTTTATGATTTATTTGGATCCGATATGATATTGTTTGGTTCAGTTTTTAAATTTCAAGAGCTTTTAGTAATTCTTGTAGTTCCTCTAATCAATTTTGGTGTGACAATTCAAGTATCGCAAGTCTCCTTCAAACTTGCTACTAGGGATTTGATGTTAGTTTTCTATTATGAGTTTTATGATACTATATTTTGTGAATCATTGATTATTTTTGAAGCTATATTAGATTATGGATCACAATAATTCACTCTCCACGGTCCTAGGGCTTCTCTACCTATCTATTTGATCACATTTTCATCTTCTCGTAGAACTAGTAAAGAGGGAGACATTCCGCATTTTCTTGGACACTTTCTGTTAGGATATTTAGACACTTAGGAGTTAGTTAATATCAACTTGTGTAATATATCTGTTAGGTAAAAGTGTGTTTCTTTAGTATTCATTAGTATGCATTTGTAAATATTCTAATCCGATGGTCATGATATGTTCTAGACATAGAGTGATCCGACGGTTCAACTTCTCTTAGATCATACCTACCATTGATCCATAGCTTAACACCCGATTGGTCCATGATCTCTATTTAAATATCATGGAGGGTCTTTGGCTAGTTGATCGATTATGAGAAGCTCATATGTAACTTTCTTTCTTTTGCATAATAAATTGCTCCAAGTAGCTATTTGGCTGGGGCCATGGACTGTTTTCCTCTCGAGGGTTTTAACCACGTGACAAACATCGGTGTGTTGATATGTGATTTGTTTATGTGAAGTAGTTGCTCAAGGTGTTCAGTATTTTGGGAGTACCATATGTACCCGAACATAGTATCAGAGTGTTTATGAAGAGCCGCTTTTGGTTTTGATCAAGATTTGGAACCGGTGTTGTCAAAACTTTGAAAGGGTTTCTGGTTTTATATTTTCTGTGCATTTGTGGTCTGTGGAAGCTATTTCATTGTGTTCGAAGCACCATTTCCATTGGGAAATAGTTTTCATTTCATCGAAAACTATTTTCGTTTGTTCCAGAAACACCCATTTCGGAAAATTTAAAGGTATAATATTACAGTGACGAATTTGTTTAAAAAAAAAAAATCTCTCATATTTTATCAGTTTTATTATTAGATCATTTTTGTTTTAGTCTCGGACTGTTGCCTTCCTTGGATGTGTATGCTCTTTGCCGTGCACCTTGCGCGATCGCAGCGAATCAGAAAACAGTGAGGGAAATATTTTTTTCTTGTTTTCTCGGCTATGTATGCTCTTTGCCGTGCACCTTGTGTGATCACGGAAAATTAGAAACAACGAGAAAACTTGAAAACGTATACTTTTCAGGTAAGCTAACCAAGATCTAACCCCATTGTGTGGAAATTTTTTTTTTGTTTTTTTTTTTGTGATTTGCAGGAAAAGAAAGCAAGCACGAAGAACGAGAGAGAAGAGTTAAAAAAAAAACACTTTCTCTTTTCATTATTTTACGTACCTTTTAAACTTAGTTCATTTGGTCCAAAGTTGCTTTATTCCTTAATAGGTCTTGAGTTCAAGTCTTATTAAACTACTTTTTAGTGCATGCAATTTCTATTTTCAAGTTACTTTATTGTAAAAGTGCATCTCACATAAATAAAATAAAATAAAATAAAAAGTGAGTCACTTAAATCTTTTAATTTATTGCCACACTATTAAAAGTAACATTATTGTAAAAGTGAACATCACTTATTCTACAAAAGTGATTCACTTAAAAGCAACTTTATTGTAAAGTGATTGACAGAGGTTGATCTTGGGAAGAGGGGGGTTCTTTTTTTAGTTGGTCAAGTCAATATCTGCCATGTCATTATTGGGGACATCTTCAACATTTTCTTTGATCAAGCATAACTTCATCATCTAGAATAAGTTTTCAGTGCCGTTTTTTTTAAAACCACATATTTTTTCGATCTCTTTGCATCCAGGCAGTTAGTTTTTGTTCTTTCAGCCATTATCTATAGTATGGATGCACCTTGTGATATTATACTTACAAGTTCTAACTATTTCTCATGGAAATCTCGTATGGAGGATGTTCTGCGAAGTAGGGGAATTTTCAGGATAACCTCAGGGAAAGAAACATAACCCACTGATGATGATAAGAAAATTAAATGGGAAAATAGATGTGATAAAGCTCGTGGATTGATTGGGATGCTAATCTCTACTAATTTACGATTCCACATATCTGGAATGTATGAACCTGATATAGCTTGGGAAAAGTTGGAATCTGTGTTTGGTAAACACAATGAAATTCGGGGTCATCAACTTGAGAATGAGTTGATTTCCTTGAATACAAATGATTTTTCATGCATTCAAGATTATTTATCTAAGAATAAAACTCTTAGAGTCTTATATGCAAAATACAAGATTAAGAAAGAAGACAAACAATATATTTATCATATTCTTTTCAAACTTGGGCCTACATATTCTATTTTTGTATCTACATTCTACTCCATGAAAGAATCTTTGACTGCAGCTAGCTATCAAGAGCCTAGTCTTGAATCCTTTTGTGATTCCTAAATTAGAGAGCAAGATAAGCTCATCCATCTTGGAATAATTAACAATGTAGATACATCTGGGAAAGCCGTATTGTCCCAACAGAAAGAAAAGTTTAAGCCTCCCAAGAAACATATTTTTTGCAATAATAAGCCAAACAACAACGGTCCCAAACCCTCTCAGTCAGCTCCTTCTTTAAAAAATGACAAAGGATCCAAGAAAAAAGGAAAGAAGACTCAACGTCATTGCAATTTTTGTGGGAAAGATAATCATGATGAATCTAAGTGTTTTAAGAAGATGGCATCCTTGGAAGCAGCAATGAAGAAGCTTCACATCATCCTAGATTTGTATTCAGAATCTACCTCTCATGGACATGCACTTTGTGCTTCTGGTTACTCTTATATTGCATCTTCTTCTTCTACTTCAATTGAATGACTTATTGATTTTGGAGCATCTTATCATATGGCTAAGGATAAAGCCATCTTTTCTACTATGCATGAATGTAACACCAAACAAATATTTGTTGGTTATGATAGATCTCTAAGTGTTGTAGGATCTGGAATAGTTCCAGTAGAAAATTACCATTTTAGTGATGTACCATGTGTTCCAAAAATTTCCTGCAATTTGTTATCAGTATATCAAATTACTTATTTAGGTGAAGGTAAAACTATGACGTTTACACCTCACCAAGTTGTAATCAAGGATTTTAAAAGTACTCAAAATGTCCTTGCTACTGGAACTATTGATGATATTACCAAGTTTTCCAAATTTAACAACTTTGGGTCATCACCATTTCCTTCAGTTTTTGTTGCTCATAGTGATAACTTGAGCAAACTTTGGCATGAGCGATTTGGTCACTTAAATTATCGCTCATTGCAACAACTATGTAAAGAAATTATGGTGACTGGTCTTCTGATCATTTCTTGCAAGGATGGTGTTTGTTTCGGTTGTGTACTTGGGAAACATCATCGGGATAGTTTTGAAAAACGTGTCTCTTGGCATGCCTCGGTTCCCTTGGAGCTTGTGCATAGTGACTTGTGTGGCCCTCTTCCATCTGCTTCTTTTTCTAGTTTCAAATATTTCTTAACTTTTATTGATGACTACTCCAGACGCACTTGGGTTTACTTCCTAAACTTAAGAGCGAAGTATTTAACATGTTCTTGGCCTACAAGGCCCTTGTTGAAAAACAATCTGGTCATCAAATTATTAAGTTAAGATTTGACAATGGAGGAGAATATGTTAACAACAAGTTCACTACTTTCTGTACTGAACAAGGAATCCAACAACAACACACTATTCTATATACACCACAATAAAATGGTGTAGCTAAACAGAAGAACCACACTTTAAAAGAAATGGCTAATTGTATGATCCAATCTAAGGGACTAAGTCTTCAATATTGGGCTAAGGCCATAAATTGTGCAAATTACATAGTTAATCGCACACCCACTAAATTTTTACAAGGTATAACACTGGAAGAAGCATGGAGTAAAATTAAATCACATGTAAGTCACTTTCATGTGTTTGGTTGTGAAGCATGGGCTCACATTTTGGATGAAAAACGGAAAGCATTGCAGCCTAAAGGTGAAAAGTGCATATTTGTTGGATATTCTAAAGATGTAAAAGGTTATAGACTTTTTCAGCCCCATTCACATTATATAATCATTAGAAGAGATGCTAAATTTGATGAAAATCTCTTGGCTTATGAGCCTAACTTAGTGGGTGTGTCATCTTTGGCCTACGAGCCTGATTCAACGATTGTGCCTTCTTCTTCTTCTTCTTCCAACTTCCTCGACAGGTTTCCAACTCCAGTTTCTGATGATGACAGTGAGGATGAAAATCCACCTCCGCCTGCTCATGTTCCTCCAATTGCACCAGCACCAATGCTTCCTCGATGGGTCCATTCAACATGTGAAGCAGCTGGTGATATTGCCGGTGATCCTAGAGATCAACGTCGAACATGTTCTCAGTTTCAGCAAGCCTCTTCTCTTTTGGATCAAGTTTTCAAGAATCGTGATCTAGAAACTTTTGTAGAAGCTTCAGGAAATCCAGATTGGGATGCAGCTATGGATGAAGAATATTGTTCCTTAATGGTGAACGATACTTGGGATCTTGTTCCTCTTCCAAAAGAAAGAAAACTTGTCAGATGTAAATGGGTCTACAGAACTAAGTATGCATCAGATGGAAGTGTTGAAATACTTAAGGCAAGGTTAGTTGCCAAAGGTTTTTCCCAAGTTGAAGGTATTGACTACAATGAAACCTTTGCTCCTGTCACAAAAATGAATTCCATTCACTTTGTTCCTTCCTCTGTAGCCTTACATAAATGGGCAGTCCATCAAATGGATGTCAGGTCTGCCTTTTTACATGGTGATTTACAGGAGGAAATTTACATGGAACAACCGCCTAGATATGTTCAGGATAACTCTAGCCTTGTCTGTCTCCCTAAGAAATCCTTATATGGCCTTAAGCAAGCTCCTAGAGCTTGGTATGCCAAAATGGATAGATTTCTCCTTGACACTCATTTTTCTAGATTCCATTCTAACCCCAATGTCTATACCAAGAAAGTAGGAAACCATCTCATCATACTTGTTCTTTATGTTGATGATCTTATCCTTACTAGTAGTGACCCTAAACTTATAACCCATGTGAAATCCAGTATTAAGAAAAATTTTGAAATGTCAGACTTAGGACATTTGCATTATTTTCTTGGTCTCCAAGTCTTACAAACCAAAGAAGGAATATTTCTTTCCCAGTCTAAGTATGCTTGTGACCTACTTCATCGCTTCCAAATGGAAGATTGTAAACCAACCTCTTCTCCCTCCTAGTCTGGAGTCAAGATTTTTGCCACTTGTACTTCCCCTGAAGTAGATGCCACCTTGTATCATCAGCTTGTTGGTAGTCTTTTATACTTGACTCATTCCTGCCCTGACCTTTCCTTTGTCGTTGGTTGTGTTGCCCGTTATATGCAAACTCCTCAGGAAAGTCACTGGAAAGTAGCAAAAAGAATACTTCGATATATTCAAGGTATAATTCAGTTTGGGATTCATTACAGTACAGGGGGGAAACCTTTGTTGGTTGGTTTCACTGATTTAGATTAGGTCGACGATCCTGATGATCGAAAGTCTACTGCAGGTTATGTTTTTAGTCTGGGATCTGGACCTGTCACTTGGGCTTGTAAGAAATAACAAGCTCTTGCTCTTTCTTAAGAAAAAGAAGAATATCAAGCCATAGTTAATGCCAGTCAGGAATATTTATGGCTTTGACAGATCCTTTCAGAGTTTGGATTTGAGCAGCAGCAGCCTACTCCACATTGGTGTGATAATCAAAGTGCCATCAAGCTTGCCAAAGATCTAGTTTTACATCTATTGCCGCCTTTCACACACCTGGGTCACATGGCATAAATATTCAACCCACTCGGTGTGTCCTTAGGGGCAAGTCTTGACTCAAGGCTGTCACCTTGTTCTTGACTCCTCCGTTTAGGCTCAACTCCTAACGAAGCCAAGGGGGGTAGACCCTATTAAGTTACTAAGGATAATTACTTAGTGTGGTGATGTTAAACTGAATGAGTTACTTAGGAGTTTGAAAATTAACTATAGACAATCAAAGATGGCAAGATATAAAAGATGAACACACGAAAGCACAATGCTGAGACACAATATTTATATAAAGCAAGAAAATAACCAGTGCCTTAGAATGGAGTCAAAATAGAAACAATATACTTGCATGTGCTTGGAGTGAATGTTTTGCGATTTCCTCTTGGTACATTTTAAGTTAAGTTTGAAGTGTGAGTTGATTAAAATTAGGCTAAGGGGGGACTCCAGATATACCCGAGAGTACTTGGAGTATGTCCAAAACTAAACCTTCACGGCTACCCGCAAGGAATATGTGGGCTGAAATGGAGTCTCTGGGGATATTTTTCGTAACGCACCCATTAGGGTGTGACAGAGATCGGTGCCCTGAGGTCACTTTTCAGAAGTTCCCGCTTCCTTTGGGTATTTTGCCACCGTAAAGGTTTGATCTAGGTGTTGGATTTTCACCTGATGGTTTATCAGTTGGGGAGAGTGAGTCCTAATTATACAAGTCACCCAAGTGCTTTTGATACAGCTTGACTGATTGGACGAACCACAGCAAAGTGCAGAGCATACACACTGGAGTCTTGTCAATTTTAGTAAGTTTTAAACTGGGTGTTCTTGTTTAAAAGAAAACCCTCCAAGAACCTCTTTCGATCCAAGTGGATCTCAATCAGGGAATCGAGGAGGGGTTAATTTTATAATTGTTGATAAATAAATGATGAAAAACAAAACAGATCCATGATTCTAGTTTTCTAATTAGTCCTACCACGAATCTCTTTCCCTTTTCGGGTCAATCGGGAAGTCGTGGGGTAAGTATTTAGATTACTTTAAAATACAAAGTATGGAATATCAAATTAATAATAAAATAAATTACACTACCCTGCAGGTTAGATCAATACTAGTTTGAAAATAAATGAGCAAAAAACAACAAAAAGGACACCGATGCAAATCCCCCCAGGGGGGATGGGGAATGGGCTCGAAAGAGCCTATTCAAAAAATAATTTGATTAACAATGGTTACAATATCAGAGAACTAATATATCAGAAACTTATTGGTCCTTATACAACCTGAAACCAAGATCTTACAACTTTGCAAAAAAATTAAGATTTTAGTGATAAGGGAGACCCCTGGGGGGATTTGAACGCTCCTGAGGCCACTTCGGACAGCAGCTTCCTTTATTTTCTGTTAGACATGATAAAATATATCAAGCATGTTATAATAACATAGGCCCAAAATAACTTTAAGAGTACCTTTGGATCATCCTACCTTATCTAAAAAAAAATGAAGTTAAAACTAGCTAAACAGGCGAAAAAGGAACCAAGGAAAGCAAGCTTTCCTTGGGATCTTGGCTTGCTGTTTGTGCAGCCAATGAAATATGCACTGATATTGCAGAATATTAAATTTTATAACAGCAAAAGGAAATTGAATGCATGCGATCTACAAGTTTTCTTTAAATTTTCATGCAAAAAGACGATTTCTCTAAAGCTAGATCTAGAATGCTTATGAAACTTTTTTAACTGCAAGATCTAGAATATAGGCTTTGATAAGATATATCTATGTTGGAATTAATTTTAATATGATATATATAATCAAAATAAAATCTACGAATAGAGTAACCAGGTAAAAATGTTGATTTTTTATAGAAATGAGAAGAAGAGGAGAGAAGGTCGGATCATTGCTTGAATGGAGCAAGCTAAAAGGAGGCCCTATAGTGGAGTGCTGAGGGATAGAGTCTTGAGCTTATTGGATAGGAATGGAGTCAATATATATCCACACCTTCATCCAATCAAGAACCTGCAACTAAATAACACAAGCCTGTACACACCTCGTGAGGTCTGGATATAGATGCATAAAGCAACAAAAATGAAAGATTATGTAGAAATAACCTTATTTAAGCATATAACTGAAATTTTTGAGCATACATCATATGAATAAACAAGATCAAGCAATCTAGCTTTCCTAGTTTACACCCTTACTAGATTCAACCGAATCCTTGAAGCCAGAACACAGAAGCAGCACAGAATTTGGCAAGAAATTGTAGCTACCACATCAGCAGCATAACACTGAGAATCCACACATACACATGCACTACATAGTATAGCCTCCAAATATTCTTTATTCACAAATGATGATCAAATATAGAGTTACAATGGCAATCCATTCAGTCCATCTCTCACAAGATTGGAAGAGGGAGCCTCAAGCAGGATATATACAAAATACAGGCCATCCAGCCCAGGGGGGGCGCAAATCCCAAGGAGACACATCAAATCAGTTGAAGGAGAGTCCATCAATGCCTGATCTGTGTCTATCTGAGTCTCACTGAGTACAATTGTCAATCGGGGTGCTGATCTGACTGACACCTCAACCTGTTGACTGAAGCATCCACCAAAACTCATCCAGATGAGCCAAAAACATGTGGAGGAGAGAGGGAGGGTGAAATTCCCCATAAAGGATGCTGAAGATCAACTCTGGATCTGATTTGATCACCTCCTTTAGTCAAGGATTTGTCAGATCCAGTCAATTTGCTTCAGATTTGACTGATTTCAATCAAATCGGCTAAGAATCCACTGATTTATGATTTTGGATTTGCTTCATTATTCATCAATTTATTAATTAAAAATAATCAATAATTGATTTTTGGGGCTTTCTGACCTGAGTGATAGAAAATCACTCAAAACTAGGCAATAGTGGGTCCTTGGGTTTACATGGTGCTCTTAGCTTGAAAATGAGCACCTACATGACTGAAACTGATTATTTGGCCCACTTTTATTGCAAAATCAATTTTTCCAATTAAACTATTAAAAAATAGCCTAAGTTTTGGAAAAATTAAATTTTAATAAAAAACACTGAAAAAACTAAAAAATTGAAAAATTGAAAAACACCTAGGGGGACTTAGACATGTTCATATGACTCGATAATGATGTCTAGCATGTTTATAAATTGACACATAGACTCTAATAACCTCAATAGGCCTAAATGCCAAGCCGACCACCCCAACTTTGGAGGTATGGAGTGAAAAACTCAGAAATTATCAGTCGTTTATTCGACAACTAATAATAACCAAGGGAAAAAACACCCTGGGCTGATCAGATTGACAAATGAAGTCTAAGGGACTGAGTCTTTTACAGACACTATCATTCTATAAAATTTATTACAACTCCCCCATGGGGTATGAACATGTGATATAGTACAACAAGCACCTCCCAGAAGTACTTCCACAGGTCTTCTAAAGTCCGAACAAGTTATCCTTGTCCGGTTCACCAGGATCACTTGATCAAAAACCACTAAGTGCAACTTAGGTGGTAACATTCTGGCTCCAACTGTGGGACGTGTGCTCGATTTGGTCTTTAAGGCAAGGAGAGGATACGAGAACACCAGAATATCTAGTTTATATACCCTGTAAAAACATCTCAACTTGACAAGAAAAACCTCAATAGCACAAGTTTTATAAAAAACCAAATGAACCATTAAGCTTATTTATTTAAACAAAATAAATGTAACTAACTAAAAGAAGCAAAGTTTTATTATAGCTAAGTGGAAATGCAGAAAGTAAATGCTCTCTTTCAAGGAGCTTATTTTCCTACTCTAAGCATGATATAGAAAGGGTTAAGTGTAATCAGAAATCCAATGTAACCACCTAATCATTTTATTAACATAATTTTTTTTTTCCTTGTCTTTGGTTACCAGCAAAAGTAAGGATACCTTATTCAGAAAATGCAAACCTACATGATGATTCAGGATGGGCGGGATGGATGGGAGATCATAGGCATGAACAATGTCATAAAAATTCTTCCCAAACTTGTATGTGCTCATGCAAGCTGCTTCTATCCATGACTGGATAGGACTAATATACCAATCAGAACGATGAGGTAAACTGACTACATCATCATACTGATCATCGGGGCTTATCAAATGATAACTTGTTGCACAAGCCCCAAGTAGCTCCAAATCATAAGGAACCTCTATATGTGAAAAAGATGGCTGAGACTGATTTTCCACTGACTGCATCATATCTGACTTTTCACAATACTGTTTCTCAGTGTCTTCATTACTGATACCCTTGTGCGGATCTACATGGTATGAATTTGAATGATCACGTGAAAATTCTGAATGCTCCTCTTCCATACTAAGGTTTTCCCAGGCATTCAGATCTATGCTCCCCTCTATGGATGTATCGTAGATTGGACTTCCACAAATTTTTGAATAGACACTCCCATCGTTGGACATATCATGGATGGGATTTTCCATAAGATTTTCATAAGTTGGATTATATATGAAATTCCAATAGTCATCACTCCCATCCATGTCATATGTGGGGGACTCTTCATCCATGGCATCATACTCTTTCCTATCCATGTATTCCTTGTATTCATAACAATTTTCTTCAGATAAAATGTTACGAGGCAATAGACTTTCCAAACTTTCATCAACATGAGGAGAACAAGGTCTAGTGTCACCACACACTATAGTGATCTTATCATAGGTTTCTTTATAGGCTTCTGTTATGATATCATGAAGAGGATATTCAATATTATCTTCAATCAAGGAAATTTTTTGGACATATTCAATGGGATCACTTGGTATGTGTTGCTCAATGGATTTCTCTAGAGGGATTTCTGGAAAAATATCAGCATTGCAACACACTTGAGAATACCTCAAATCTTCAATGTTTTCAATGATGGTGACATGAGGAGAGTCTTCAACAATGTGTTCCATCATGGGCTCCTCCTGAAGCTCTTCAATAGGATCATCTTGGATTTTCCCTTCCTCAGAATCTTGCTATGTATTGGGAGATACCTCATATTCTTTAAGAAGACGCTTAATTTCTTCCTTTCTTAAATAACTTCTAGGATGATTTTTGATGGGAGTATCATGGACTTCCTCTTTAATTAAATGTTAAAGAAGTGATTCCAAGTCTTCAATACTTTGTATCATGGAAAAAGGTCCATCATATGCTTCCATGTGATACTCTGTCCCAGATAGGTAGAAGGTACAAATATTTTCAAGGAACTTTTTAAAACCATTCATACTACCCCTACCATCATGCCACTACTCTAAAAACATACAAAGGAAGTTTGGAAAAGAATTTATACATTTATTAGGAAGGCCCTGATAGAACCAACAACAAGCCTCACCCCGAAAAGTACTAGCAAACATTTCCATCATATTGTCTTCATAAAGAATATTGAAGTTAGCAATCAACTGAAGGAAATATTTGACATGCCAGATGGATGAATCACCATAATTTCCATGAAATGTTGGATCAATAATATTTTGAAAAGAAATGAGCGAAAAGCAACAAAAAGGACACCGATGCAAATCCCCCCAGGGGGGATGGGGAATGGGCTCGAAAGAGCCTATTCAAAAAATAATTTTATTAACAGTGGCTACAATATCAGAGAAATGATATATCAGAAACTTCTTGGTCCTTATACAGGCTGAAACCAAGATCTTACAACTTTGCAAAAATTTTAAGATTTTAGTGAAAAGGGAGACCCCTGGGGGATTTGAACGCTCCCGAGGCCACTTCGGACAGCAGATTCCTTTATTTTCTGTCAGACCTGCTAAAATACAGTGAGTATGTTAGAATAACATATGCCCAAAATCACTTTAAGAGTACCTTTGGATCAGCCTACCTTATCTCAAAAAAAATGAAGTTAAAACTAGCTAAACAGGCGAAAAAGGAACCAAGGAAACTAAGCTTTCCTTGGGATCTTGGATTTCTGTTTGTGCAGCCAATGAAATATGCACTGATATTGTAGAATATTAAATTTTATAACAGTGAAAGGAAATCTAATGCATGCGATCTGCAAGTTTTCTTTAAATTTTCATGCAAAAAGACGATTTCCCTAAAGCTAGATCTAGAATGCTTATGAAACTTTTTTAACTGCAAGATCTAGACTATAGGATTTGATAAGATAGATCTATATTGGAATTACTTTTAATATGATATATCTAAGCAAAATCAAAGCTACGAATAGATTAACCGGGTAAAAATGTTGATTTTTTATAGAAATGAGAAGAAGAGGAGAGAAGGTCGGATCGTTGCTTGAATGGAGCAAGCTGAAAGGAGGCCCTTTTGTGGAGTGCTGAGGGACATATTCTTGAGCTTATTGGATAGGAATGGAGTCAATCTAGATCCACACCTTCATCCAATCAGGAACCTGCAACTAAATAACACAAGCCTGCACACACCTCGTGAGAACTGGATATAGATGCATAAAGCAACAAAAATGAAAGATTATGCAAAAATAACCTTATTTAAGCATATAACTGAAATTTTTGAGCATACATCATATGGATAAACAAGATCACGCAATCTAGCTTTCCTAGTTTACACCCTTACTAGATTCAGTCGAATCCTTGAAGCCAGAACACAGAAGCAACACAGAATTTGGCAAGAAATTGCAGCTACCACATCAGCAGCATAACACTAAGAATCCACACATACACATTCACTACACAACATAGCCTCCAAAGATTCTTTATTCACAAATGATGATCAAATACAGAGTTATAATGGCAATCCCTTCAGTCCAGCTCTCACTAGCTTGGAAAAGGGAGCCTCAAGCAGGATATATACAAAATACATGCCATCTAGCCCAGGGTGGGTGCAAATATCAAGGAGACACATCAAATCAGCTGAAGGAGAGTCCATCAATGCTTGATCTGTGTCTATCTGATCCAGATCTAAGTCTCACTGAGTACAATTGTCAATCGGGGGGATGATCTGACTAACACCTCAACCTGTTGACTGAAGCATCCACCAAAACTCATCCAGATGAGCCAAAAATGTGTGTAGGAGAGAGGAAGGGCGAAATTCCCCATAAAGGATGCTGAAGATCAACTCTGGATCTGATTTGATCACCTCCTTCAGTAAAGGATTTGTCAGATCCAGTCAATCTGCTTAAGATCTGACTGATTTCAATCAAATTGGGTGAGAATCCACTAATTTATGATTTTGGATTTGCTCCATTATTCATCAATTTATTAATTAAAAATAATCAATAATTGATTTTTGGGGCTTTCTGACCCGAGTGATGGAAAATCACTCAAAACTAGGCAATAGTGGGTCCATGGGTTTACATGGTGCTCTTAGCTTGAAAATGAGCACCTATGATGACTCAGAACTGATTATTTGGCCCACTTTTATTGCAAAATCAATTTTTCCAATTAAACTATTAAAAAATAGCCTAAGTTTTGTAAAAATTAAATTTTAATAAAAAAACACTGAAAAAAACTAAAAAATTGAAATATTGAAAAATTGAAAAACACCTAGGGGGACTTAGACATTTTCATATGACTTGATAATGATGTCTAACATGTTTATACAATGACACATAGACTCTAATAACCTCAATAGGCCTAAATGCCAAGCCGACCACCCCAACTTTGGAGGTATGGAGTGAAAAACTCAGAAATTATCAGTCGTTTATTCAACAACCAATAATAACCAAGGGAAAAAACACCCTGGGCTGATCGAATTGACAAATAAAGTCTAAGAGACCGAGTCTTTTACAGACACTATCATGCTAGAATATTTATTACAACTCCCCCATGGGGTATGAACATGTGATATAGTACAACAAGCACCACCCAAAAGTACTTCCACAGGTCTTCTGAAGTCCGAACAAGTTATCATTGTCCGGTTCACCAGGCTTACTTGATCAAAAACCACTAAGTACAACTTAGGTGTTAACAACATCAACGCAACAAACACATTGAGCTACACATGCACTTCATCAGAAATCTTGTTCATGATCGTGTTATTGAAGTGCTCTATTTCCCTACAGATGATCAAGTTGTAGACATCTTCACCAAGTCTCTTACATAAGCGAAGTTTTCTAAACTTTGGTCTATGTTAGGAGTTTAGGAATGTGTCCTTAAGGGGGGATATGCTCTAATGCCTCCTTCCTTCTCCTAATAGTGTCACTTTTGTAAATCCTTCAATCCTATCCCAAGTTGTTCTCAAGGGGGGATGTTAGGATATTTAGACACTTAGGAGTTAGTTAAGATCAACTTGTGTAATATATCCGTTAGGTAAAAGTGTGTTTCTTTAGTATGCATTAGTATGCATTTGTAAATATTCTAATCCGATAGTCACAATATATTCTAGACATAGAGTGATCCAACAGTTCAACTTCTCTTAGATCATACCTACCATTGATTCGTGGATTAACACCCGATTGGTCCATGATCTCTATTTAAAGAGCATGGAGGGTCCTTGGCTAGTTGATCGATTATGAGAAGCTCATATGTAACTTTCTTTCTTTTGCATAATAAATTGCTCAAAGTAGCTATTTGGATAGGGCCATGGACTATTTCCCTCTTGAGGGTTTTAACCACGTCACAAATATTGGTGTGTTGATCTGTGATCTATTTGTGTAAAGCAGTTGCTCAAGGTGTTTGGTCTTTTGGGAGTACCCTGTGTACCCAAACACTTTCTCCTAACACTTGGGGCTTATTTGACCTCACATGGTTTGATGTTCAAGTCTGCAATATATCAGCTGATTTGGTTTTCCTCACATGGTTCAAATTTTCAAGCACCTTTTCTCTCTCATTAGTTGATTTCAGTTGCTATACATGGGTCCATTTTTCATCTAGCACCTGTCAATATTTTTGATTCAATTGAGCATATTATTCTTCTTCCAAAGAGGATTATTTGTCCAGACATAATCATTCAGTTTGGATTCAGAGGTTCACATGGACAGATTTAGGATGCCGTTGCACAGAAGAACCAGGATATTGCTTTGTTGCTGCAAATTGCAACAAAATATTTTGCAAGTTTTTAACTTGTATTTCTTGATTCCTGGTTATCTTGAGGGGGGGGTTCCCATGAGGTTTTTCCCTATTTCCTCGGTTTATTAAGCAACATTTTTATCTTTTAGATTGCATATTGGTGACTTTTGGCCTTGTTTCCAAGTCCCTAAGTTAGGATTCAGGGGGGCTGTTAGGATTTATAATCCTCCCTTGACCAAACTATCTATTAGATTATTTTATACTAACTTAGGAGTCTTTTATTAATGATTGGGTCCACTAGTACCATTGGGTCCACTTGGCTTAAGGAGGACGCATGTACCAGTCACTAGAGTGTGGGGAACATAGATAGAGGCTAACTGAGACTGAATGCACTTGCATGCATCAGTTCAAGTGCCTCCTAGGTTAATCCCTACATTTTGGGTGCCACTAGGAGTCTTGAAACCAAGCTCCTTTAGTTTTTGGAAGTTTGTAACTAGTTAAGCTTAGTTACTCTTCAGTTACATTCAGTTAGTTCTCCTCCAGCTCAGTTAGCTCTAGTTATGCATGGATGCATGTGGGAGGGTGCTAGTTCTCACCTACTTCTCACCTACCACTATAGTTAGACTGGTTTAACTGATTATAACTGATGGATTGACTGAATTAGACATCTGGAGTTAACCACTTGGACTCCGATAGTGATTTAGACATCTTTAGTTACCCATGTAGTCGGATAGAGTTAGATTTAGTTGGTGGATTCGAATTCCTCCTTATGTAACACTATTGTAACACCAGATTCTTTAATGAAGATAATACTGTAATTTTATGAGAAATACTTGTCTGTTTCTTGTGAGATTTGATTTGTTCAGTTTGTATAATTCATTGCTCTTCACTAGATAATAATTAAGAATTTGATTGCACTCATTGCTTGATGATCTAAATGGCGCAAAAATTCTAACATATAACACCACAAGTTTCATTTCCATTCCCCTGAGTAATAAAGCCACTTAAAATTAACGCTTAATTAAAATTGATTAGAACTTTATTAGTTAATAGGGTTCACCAATTTAGATTAAGTGTAGGATCTTAGACTGGTGTGGTTACAAACTATCCAAGATCATTCAAATTGTTAAACATAGTGGGTCTTTTCAAGAGAGTAGGAGAAATCCAACTCATAAGAGTGTGTTGGGAATATCTACTCAAACTAGAGTTAAGCATGAGGTCATGGAAGTTTAGGTTGCAGAGATATCCATCTAATTCATAATCGATCATCTACTAGGGCTTTTGCATGTACAGGGACTTGTTAGTACCACTTTTGGTCCCTGCATGGTTTTTGTACTATTGATTTTTGAGATTCATTTTCAAGCTTAGTTAACCTTCCCATACGTATGATTCCAACCTGTGATTGTCCCCTTGGACACTGACTGTTGGCAAAAAATTTCAACCAATGTGGACAAAGGTTGTTTCCCTAGTCTGAATGATTCAGATCTAGAACAAAACACACTACGCAACAAAGAAACTTTCCTTAGAACTCTAGACTAATTGAATTAGCTTCTGTCATACCTTTTAACAAGAAGATTTGATGGTTTGAACTTGTTGTGCTTGAGCTACATGGTGAATGAATGTGCAATAGACATAAGAGGAAAAAACCACATGAGAGTAACAAGATAATCTACAATTCTATTTAAATGAGATACATAATAAACATAGAATAATAATGAGATACATAGTGTTTATGGGAAAGAAAACAATGTTTTCATTAATAAACAACGAAGGAGAGATCACAACCAAGCCTTTGTGTTTGGATCTCTTCCTGATGGGGCCTTGCCTCAAGCTTCATGTTGCCTCTAATGACTCAAGAAAGTGTAAGATTATTTGGATAGAGTTTGGATGTTATCACAAAATCTTCCTCTCTTTTCCCATGAGGGGTGAGCCACTATTTAAAGTCCTCAATGGATAGAATGGGTTGAGGATTCAAAGGAGAAGGTTGAGGGATCGTCCCAAGGATAGGGGAATTCGAGTTCCACATGTCCATATTCTTAGGGATGAGTTTCCATGAAGGAATATTTGAGAAACCTATCGAAAATTGTCTTTTTGTCCTTTTTAAGTTGAGCACCACAATTTTCATGAGGAAGACAGATGGTGGAAGGGAGTACCTCCTACTACAAGAAGGAAACAGGTGCCATCACTGCTCCTCACAAATGGAAAAGGTGTGTTTCTAGTATAGGTACCACCTGTTGCAAAAGGACAAAGCACAATGGTGTCTTAGAATAAAGAATTTACCTTCTTCTTTCATTTTTTCATTTCAGTCTTTGAGGGATTTGAGAAATCAATGGGATACCCATCTCATAAAATGACGGTGAAGAAAATTAAGTGTAATAGAATTCACCCCCGGAGCATGAGGTTAGAGGGAAAGGATAGGAAAAATGATTTGATAGAACATGTTATAACTTCAAGGAAAATGTCCAAAGGTCGGAACTCATCAACAACCAAGATGATTCTGCAGTACATTTACCCTTTTATATTCATCCCAAATTCCTCACAACATGGCTTCTGACCAATACAATGCATATCCATGTGAGATATAAACAGTCATGGCTACTAAAATACAACATAGATCCATGCAAATAAGACTCAAATTTGGGCATAGATTCCAAACATACAATGTATATCTATGCCATATAGACACAAATATGAGCACAACCACGAACATACAATGTGGATCCATGCAATGAATCATACAAAATACTCCATCATAACCTAGGGAAAGGAAAATATAGTAGATGAGTGCTCAATGGACACCCATGGTCTTCATCCCGTTCTCAAGAAATTACGATTCTATCCATGTGAATAAATTTATTGAAATTGAACATGGTATAAACCACTTTATTAATGGTCAATGATGAGAACCGTTAACAAGTGTGAGTGAAATCACAATAAATGTCAATGATTCCCAAGGTACCCTAGTACATTCCTCTGAATGTGAATAAATGAATTGATTTCGAACACTCGGGTGAATCCTTTGATCAAAGGCCAAATTTTGAAAGCCTACTGTAGAAAGCAAGGAAACATGCCATTAAGGCATATAGAGATCAAGGTACTGACTTGTTTCTAAGACTAATTCCTGGAAGATGTACTGAAGTGTGTTAGTTTTTCAACATTAAGCTAGCATTATTAGGATCTTTAACTGAGAGAATAATAAGCACAGCAATCAAACACAAGAGACAATGAACATAGTGTTTTTCCTCGGGGAAACCATAAATGGAGAAAACCCCACAACTTCCTCAGAGATAGAATCAACACCAAAATAGAAAAGCCCAAAATAGTAAGTGATCTCCCGACAACAGTAACCTTCTTCTTATCTAGCCCTAGTGTCTTCTCCTTCCTCAACTATGTGCTACACTTGAGTGTGTATGTGATGTGTGCTAAATAGAGAAGTCACCTCTCTATTTATACTTCTTCTCGGCATGACTAAAACCCTACTAGGTCCGACTTCACTAAGTGAGTCTAATAACCCTAGTGCCCCGGAACTGCGGGGACTTTAACCCTTAGACAATAGGAGGGTTACCTACAATGACTTGACGTGACTTGTTTACATTATAGATCCTCCCGATTGGAACATCGGGGCATGACATCATGACTCAATTACATAATAGACACATCCCGGAATAAACATCAGGTTACAAGACATAAGATACATAGATGAATACATTCCAAAGTTACAAATACATCAACACTCCCTCTTAAATAGGTAGGTATTCTTTCGACACAATTTTCAGCACTGGTCTTCTTCTCTGTATCGACTGGATCATCTCATCATATTCACCTTCTTCATCTTCTTCGTCTTCGAGTCTTCAAGTCATATTCTTCTTCAAGTCTTCTTAGTCTTCAAGTATTCTTCATCACATGATCTGCATCATCTCATCTGGATCATCACTCGATATGGATCACCATCAAGTCTGGATCATCATCACATCTGGATCATTACCTAATCTAGATCATCATTGAGTCTGGATCATCATCACAACTGGATCATCACTTGATCTGGATCGTCATCAAGTCTGGATCATCACTTGATCTGGATCATTGTCAAGTCTGGATCATCATCACATGCTATCTCAGAATGGTGCTATCTCAATTCTTCTCGTCACAAGAAGTTCTACAGAGTCAATCATGTAGGCCTACCCTTCATGTAGGTCTTCATCGGTGCTTATATATGACACTTAAGTCAGAATGGCCCCCCAATCTCTTACATCTGACCTCATCTTGTCAGAAAGGCCCAGCACTCACATCTGACCATGTGTAAACATATCATGCCAGAATGGCTCAGCACTTATATCTGATCATGTGCAAGCACATCGCATAAAAAAGGCTCTGCACTTACATCCGATCCCATCTTGTCAGAAAGGCACATCACTCACATCTGACCGTGTGTAAACACATCGTGCCAGAATGGCTCAACACTTATATCCGACCTCATCCTGTCAGAAAGTATCTGCACTTACATCGACCATGTGTAAACACATCACATCGAAAGGGCGTGCACTCACATCTGATCATGAAGGAACTAATCCTATCATCGCATCAGAATGGCCCCCAGTCCTAGACTGAGCTACCTGGTAACTGACCAGGTGCCTCCATTCTCCCAGAGAATGGCTGTTGCCCTTACATCTGACCTACTCGTCAGAATGGACAACACTCACATCTGACATGGGAGGAACTTAATCCTTTAGCCATGATAGAATGGTTCAGCCCTTACATATGATCAAGTGGGAACACATCCCTCTCTCATATCAGAATGGATTCTTAGTCCTAGAATGAGTTTTCCTAGTAACTGACCAGGCACCTCCATTCCTAGAATGGCAACAACCCTTGTATCTGATCACTTAGGAACCAATCCTAAAGTCACATCAGAATGGATCAGCACTCATATCTGATATGTAAGGAACCAAATCCTCTCACCATGACAGAATGGCTCAGCCCTTACATCTAACCATGGAAGGAACTTAATCCTCTCCCATGTCAGAATGGCTCATGGACTCATCACTTCCATTTGGAAGAAACCTCGATCTGGAGAACACTAAGCTTCTCACTGAAGTACTCAAACTTCACCCTAGCCAATGGCTTCATCAACACATCAGCTATTTGATCGTTTGTCACAACATACTAGAGCTTCACTACTCCCCTCTACACCATATCCGTGATATAGTGATACTTGATCTCGATATGCTTTGACTTGTCATGAAACACTGGATTATCTAACAACTTCACACAAATCTGGTTGTCACAATGTATGCAAGTAGCATCCAACTGGAGATCAAATAAATCAGAGAGTAGCTTCCTTAGCCATACTGCCTCACAACTAGCTAAACAAACTGCAACATACTTTGCTTCAGCTGTACTCAGTGCCACACAGGATTGCTTCCTGCTAAACCAAGAGATCACACTTGATCCCATACTGAAGCAACACCCTAAAGTGCTCTTCCTATCGATGGCACTTCCTGCCCAATCTGAATCAACATAACCCTCCAGGTTAATATTCTGATTTGCCTCGTACTTGAGCCCATAATCAACTGTACCCCTCAGGTACCTCAGAATATGCTTTGCAGCAATCAAGTGAACATTTCTCGGATCTGTCAAAAACTGGCTCAAGGTGTTCACAGCAAAGCAAATGTCTGGTCTTGTGTTTGTCAGGTACATCAAGGACCCAATCATCTGACGATACATCGTAGCATCAACCGACTCTAATGAAGCATCACTCAATAGATTCAAGTTCGATGCAATAGGTGTGGCCATTGCTTTGTAGTCCATCATCCCAAGCCTCTTCAAAATCTCTACTGCATACTTCCCTTGTCCAAGGGAGATTCCATCTGCACTATGCCATACCTCCATGCCTAGGAAATAATGCATCATACCCAAGTCCTTCATTTCGAACTCGGCAGCAAGCTTTCTCTTCATATCAGTAATCAACCCATCCATACCTGTCACAAATAGATCATCTACATATAGTAGGAGCATCACTTGGTTTCCATCTTCAACCTTCTAGTACAGGTTGGAATCTGCTTTACTCTTGGTAAATCCCAAACTGGATAGAAAGCTGTCAATTCTGCCGTACCAAGTCCTAGGTGCCTATTTCAAATCGTACAGGGATTTTTTCAATCTTCACACATGAGACTCTCCTTCATGTGTCTCAAAACCGAGTGGTTGTTCTACATACACTTCCTCTTCCACTACACCATTCAAGAAAGTAGTCTTGACATCCATCTGGTGTATCTTCCATTTCATCACTTTAGCTAGAGCTAGTAGTGATCTGATGGAAGTGTATCTGCCTACAGGTACAAAGCTTTCTTCATAATCTATTCCTTCTTTCTGAGAGAAACCCTGAGCCACAAATCTTGCTTTATATTTTTCAATTCTACCGTATGCAGCATGCTTAATCTTGTAGAACCATTTGGAAGTCACAACTGACTTCCCTTATAGTCTTGGGACAACATCCCAAACATCATTCTTCAGGATCGATTGGTGTTGGGCTATAGGGAAGACCCAGGCTTTATACCATTAACTTCACACCAACAAAAGACCCACAGTGTTGGCCCTTTTGGCAACAACCTGCGAGCATGTTGCAGTCTCACCCGAAACAGCTATGGGGTGCCACAGAATCAGGTTTCTGCAAGCAGAAGAGGGATATTACTGTACCTTTAGTTTCTAACACTTATAATCATACAATGCAGAGCTTTAATAGTTACTTATTTAGCTTCACGGTTAGATAAACAAACAGTGCCTTGCTTAACCCTTTATTGGGAATTCCAGCGAAGTTAGTATTTAGCAGTGATCTTACTTATCAGTTATATATTTATCAATGCATAAAAGAACATAACAACAACAAAACAAAAACCACAACACACGATATAATGTGGTTCACCCCCAGTGTAGGGGTTACATCCATAGAACTGTGTTTTATTCAACTCTTTACAAAAACCACAGTTCTGATCTGTGCACTCAGCTGCAGATCCCTTCAAGTCCTCAAAGCCATGCACACAGCTGTAGGCCTCTGTGCACATAGCTGCAGATTTCCTTTATCACCCAAAACCCTCTGTGCACACAGCTGCAGAGGTCATCCACGCACACAACTGGGACTTAACCTTCTTACAAACAAGCCTTAGCTTCGCATCAATTCATCTTACATCAAAAGCCTAAACTGACTTCTTTACAAGAGTGCTTATTTATAGTGCACTTATTACAAAACCATGGGCTTAAACCATGGGAACCCCAAACCCTAAACCCTAGACTTAAACCATGGGTTTATTACAAAAAGAAGGTTTTTACTCAACCCCGACACCCCTAAGACTATTTTGAGTCGTAACTCCGCTTACAACTTCCACAAAAACCGTGGAGTTACCAAAATTAGGGACCGCTAAGGTGCACGCCCCAACAGGCCCCTAAGACTCACCAGTGTCCCATCCCGGGACACTCATCTTCTTTTCTGGTGGTAGAATCTTGTTGGTAAAACATAGTACACTGCTTGCTGAAGCCATACATGCGGTTGTCAGCTGCTTGTTCCTTTCTTTCGTAATATTTATGCTGGTTAAGGCCTTCTGGATCTATCAGCGACCCCATCCTTCGATCTGCTTGCCGAACATTTGACCATCCATAACTTAGGGTCCCCAGAATTGTGTGTCAAGGTGCATAAGACAAACAACCACCTCAGTTCTGCCAAACCAGGAGGATACATCTTGGGATGTTTCAGAGTTTTCCTGTGAAGACCGGTGCTTTTCTTCGTGCGGCTTAGAGCGCACTTCTACCTTTCTTCCTTCCTCTTAGAGAAAACTTCTTCCTTTCTTTGTGCTTTGGTCGAACATGGCTACACGGGTGGATTTATCAGAAGGTTTAGAGAACTCTCTCCCTGACCACTCGTAATAACTCTTGGACTTCACGATCATTCGACATAGTTCTAACTGAAGAAACTCAAAGAAATGCACAATGCAGGAGTCGCAGGCCGGTGTAGCTTCTTATAGAATCCCGCAACAGAATCTGTCATCATGGTGCATTAATGATGCCGAATCTAATGGAGTGGCGGAAATCCTGTCCACACGACACCATATTTTCCCAAAATCTCATCATTGCAGGAAGTTAGGGCAGTTCTCATGCCGGCGCCGCCAATTCTAGTTTGTCCCATCCATCACATTTTAGGCTGCGACACACCTTTGATCTTCGACATAACCACTAACTTCAACTTTGCCTTGATAAGTACCTTCGACCCATCCTAAACTATACGGCAACCAAACTTCAACCTTCAGACTTTGACAGTCTTCAACACTTCATAGCTTTGAGAATAGCTTCATTATAGTCTAATACCCAATTCCAACTATTCTTGGTACTTAGACTGTCCCTCATGCTGTTACTCCTGATCAAGGGGTCCCAGTTTGTCCCTATACTTCTTTAACCTACTTCCATTCACCATGGAAGGTAAAATTTCTCCATTCAATTTAGCTAACTGGACTGGGCCACCATCAGTAACTCTCTGTACTATGTATGGTCCTTTCCAATGTGTCTTGAACTTCCCGAAAATTTCATGAATTTACTGTCATATAAAAGCACAAGATCACCATTCTGGAACTGCTTCTTCTTAATGTGTCTATCATGTCATGCTTTTTATCTATCTTTCTGTACTTGCTGCTGGAACCCTGTAATGAATCTGTCCTCTTCAAGTTCTAGTATCTTTTCTAGCCTTTCTTTCATCATATCTGGGTCATCCATCTCTGTAAAAGCAGATATTCTGAGGCTAGGGACAATGTACTCCATGGGCATGACTGCTTCTTGTCCATAAACCAACCTAAAAGGTGTATGGCCTGTCAACTTCTTGCAGGTGGTTCTATAAGCCCATAATACTGCTGGAATTCTAAGGTCCCAATCATTTCTGTTAGCATTGCAAACCTTCGTCAGAGCGTGTTCAAGGATCTTGTTAAAGGCTTCGATGGTTCCATTTGCTTGAGGATGATAGGCAGTACTCTTCTGATGATATACTTGAAATTCTTCAGTCAATACTTCAATAGTATTATTTAAGAAATGTGATCCTTGATCGCTCATAAGAATTCTAGGACACCCAAATCTTGACAAGATGTTATTGAAGATAAACTTCGCGGCTGTAGTAGCACTACAGGTCTTGATTGGTTGAGCTTCGGCCCAACGAGTGAGGTAGTCAGTTGCTGTAATAATGTATCTTACTCTGGATTTCTTTGCAGGGGGATTGATAGGTCCAACAAAATCAATAGCCCATTTATCAAAGGGTTGTAAAGTTACCTGCGGAACTAGAGGCATCTCATCCCTCCTGGATGGTTTTCCTGTTCTCTAACAAATGTCGCAGCTGTGGCAATATTCTCTTGCATCCTTATGAATTGCGGGCCACCACAATCTAGCTGTCAGAATCTTCTGTGCTGTAGCTTTTCTTGCGTAATGACCTCCTACTGTGCCAGAGTGTGCCTCAGCCAAAATTAATGGCTTTTCATGCTCCAGGACGCATCTGCACAGTATTTCATCTGGTCCCATCTTATATAGCTATCCTGCTATTAAGGTAAATTCGGATGCTCTAACCACCAGTTGTTTCTTCTACTGCATTGTCATTTCGGTGGGTGCAAAACCTGTAGACAAATACTGAACAATATCCTAGAAATAATTATCAACCATCTGGATGGCAAACAACTGAGCATCAGGAAGATCTTTGTCCAAACTAATGGGCTCTTCTCCTGACTTGAGCCTCGACAAGTGGTCTGGACCTAGGTTCAGTATTCTAGGTTTGACTATGATCTCAAAGTCATATTCCTGAAACAGAATCAACCATCTACATATCCTTCCACATAGTACAGGCTTGTTAACCAAATACTTCAAAGCAGAGTGATCAGTGAATATCTTAAAATGAGATCCTAACAGATAATGTCAAAACTTCTGTAATGCATAAACCATAGCTAAACCTTCTTGTTCTGTAGTAGTATAATTTTTTTCTGCTGTGGACAGTTTTCTACTTGCAAAAGAAATAGGGTGATCGATATTACCTTCACCTGACTGAGCCAATACTATTCCCAGAGCAATGGAGGATGCATTGACATGCACATGAAACTCTTTATTCCAATCAGGGAATACTAAGATAGGGGCAACTACCATCTTTTCCTTCAAAATATCCAAGCTTGCTTGACACTCAGGTGTCCATTCAAACCTAATATCTTTCTTCAACTGCTTTTCCATAGGGGCTGTTATCTGAGCATATCCTTTGATGAATTTCCTGTAATAACCAGTATGACCAAGCATAGTGCACAGTTGTTTAACAGACTTCGGAGGTGGCAGGTTCACAATAATGGCTATCTTCACAGGATCCATCATCAATCCTTGCTTACATACAATGTGACCTAGCAGAATTCCAAAAGGGGCACAGAAGATACACTTTTTCAAGTTCAAGGAAATCTAATGCTGTCTACATTTGTCCAACATAAGTCTTAAACTAGCTATGTGGTCTTTTAATAACCCGAAGATAGTCCAATCATCAAAACAAACTTCTAAGAATTTATGTATGAATTCCTTAAAAGCAGAGATGACTACTCTAGAAAACATGGCAGGTGCATTCTTCAATCCAAAGGGCATAACTGTATATTGGAAGGATCCCATTTCTGTAGCGAGGGTTGTCTTATGTCGATCTTTTGGAGCAATTCGAATCTGATGGTAACCTGAAAATCCATCAGTAAAATAGTACACTTATTGACCTTCAACATTGTCTAAAACTTCATCTGTAAAGGGAGTGGGGAAAGGATCATGCAAACAGGCATCATTCAGCTTTCTCAGATTGACACAGATTCTGATTTCTCCCTTAGTCTTCTTTTCTTGCACCACCATAGGACTGACCCACTCGGACTCTTCAATAGGCTCAATGATTCCTACAGCAAGCATCTTATCTAGCTCCATTCAAACTTTTTCCCTATACTTAGGGTTTAGCCTATAAGGGCACTATTTCACAGGCTTTGCATCAGGTTTCAAAGGGATCTTTATCACTCCTATATCACCAAGGATACTTTCATCTCTGAGAACTTCGTCGAAAATAGATCCTGATATTCATGGAGAAGTTGGGTCACCTTGCTTACCATTTCGTCATTCCAATAATCTCCAATGGTAGCATACTTAGGGTTTTCTTTTGACCCAATGTTTACGGTCCACGTCTTCAGGGGTTGAGTCACTTCAAGTGCCTCAACTGCTGGTCCATGTACTTTGCAGTGTCCTTCTGACTTAGGAATGTTAATGTTGCGTGGATCATCATCCTCGTCAATTGGGAGGTTATAACATTCTACTGCATTGGCTTCCTGTGCCTTCCAATCAGGTTGGTATTCTACTATTTCTTGATCATCAAATACTTTAGTATGGATCAACCTAACAGCTGCATCCAAAGTAGGAGAAACCTCATTAATAGAAAATGTCAGCATAAAACTATCAACAAGAAAATCCCAACTTACAGTACCGTGGCGAAGCTCGACCTCTACATACCAGTTCTTTGATATAGGTTCCAGGGTGTGCACAAACCTATGTACCCATTCTTCACAAGGTACATGCTTCCATTCCTCGTAGCACTGCTCCAAATGTCCCTGAGGACTAGTCTTACCATTAAACGTGCTTTGCACCTCCTGAGGTTGGTCCCTGAATCTTAGGTAAAGGGACTTCTAGCACGCTTCCCAACTATGAATGTACTTTTTGTGACCATTCCACCATCTGGCTGCTGTGGCTCTGAATGCTGAATCCAGAGTCTCCATTTTCTGTGAGTCTGGTACCTGCTTTGAGAATTGCGCAATAAACTCTTCTGGGTCTGTCAAACCATCAAAAACAGGTAAGGTTCTTGTCTGTGAGCCAAGCCATCTGAGAGACTTGGTAATTCTGGCACATCGATGGCCATGTAGCTCATACAGTCTATTCTGCCAATTCTTTAGGCCATCATCTGAATCTGTCATGCAGGAGCTGTCACACTGCCAATCCATGATACCTTCGGCAGTAGGATCGACATAATATTCTTCCTTCGCTGTGATATTGTAGATGTGGTCCAAAACATCCTGGTCTTCATCTCTTACTGGCTCTGTGTATCTCTTTCCTTGAGAAGGATCCAATGGGACTATGACTCTCAGTCCTTTCCCTTCGAAAGTCATCTGTCTCTTCTTCAGGTTGATTACTGCATCGTTATCTATTGCCCATTCAATGCCTAGTAGTGATGGATAGGGGTTGCTGTCATCAATTATTTTAATTACCTCAAAGTATGCTAAGGTACTGACTCCATCAATATCTACTGATACACTAGGGAGTCTTCCTAGGGGCATAATCTTCTGCTGATTGGCTAATCTCAACTGTATAGGGGACCATTCCAGAGTAGGTTTTCCCATTTGTTCCCATGTCTGCTTAGTTAAGACATTTACTTCTGATCCTAGGTCCAGGATGACATCAGTCATGTCATATTCTCCTATCTGAGCATTCAATCTCATTTCCCTACTAGTTCTTCTGACTCTATTAACAACTTTTGCCTGACCAGAACTTTGCTGAGGTTCGCAGAAAGCAATAACTTTCTGCAACTCACTTAAAGCATTATGATTTCTTAAGAGCTTCAGACAACTCTGTAAAAAGGAGGACAGTGTACTTACTTTATCTGTCGAAGCTTCTTACGGCTGTGACTGCTGCTAATGTTGTTGCGCAGGTGCTACTGATGTGCTAGGAGCAACAAAATATCTCATGGCTTCCATGAATGTCTCTTTTTCTCTTTCGATATCAAATGCCGGGACTTTCACTGGGGCCTTACGAACCCAAGCCTCATTAGGCTGTTTCTCCTTATTCTGTACTTCTGTCGTAGCTCCACTCCGGGTAAAAACATTAATGGCTGGGGCAGGTCTTTGCTCGATGGAAATCATCTGAATATTTTGAGTAGGGGCACTGTTTCTTTCCTGAATCTCAGCTATCAACTGCAGGCACTGCTCGATCACATGATCTACTGCTCGGAAATACTGACATGTCGTAGTTGGGTTTCGACAGTCTCTCGCTAGATGCCCAGCCTGGTTACAGTTGTAACACACAACCTAGACTCTTCCTCTTCCAGCCATACCACCATGACCATGACCTCCAAAAGCACCTCTACCTGATGCACCACCGTGGTAACTATAGCCATCATTGCTATGTCCCTCATTTTGCACTCGATAGGTGTCGCAGGTGCGTTTTCTCATAAGGTCAAAGCTGTGACACTCATCTTCGTTGTGTCCTACGGACTTACAGAATTTACAATAGAGGTTCTTAGGTGCTTGCCCATACCTCTATAGCAGATAGCAGTCTTCAGGTCGATGCTGACCTATTGTTCTGCAGAGCTCACAATATAGGACTTGCGGGTTAAACGGGTTTGGCGCACCATTATTCACGTAATTTCTTACCATAGGACACTGTTCCTTGGCATGACCTTCTTTCCGACATTGTGTACACCAAACCTCTTCGCGACTGGTTTTTCCTCTCTTCATATCGCGAAGCTCCAGAGCCATCGCTGCCAACTGCGCTTGGATTTGAGTGATACCAGAATTGTCTTCGACAGGAGCGGTTTCAAGCTTCATCACGATTTCCAGAGCCTCCTGCTGGTCAGCAACCTTCTGTTGCATGAGTGGAGTTCTGATATACAGTAGCAATGCTGCAATGAACCATTCCTTGTGCTGCGCAGGTCCAATGGTGAAACTGACTTGGTCTAGCAGAACTTTGAACCTTTGATCAAAGTCCCATACTGATTTGCCGCGCCTTTGCTGAATCTCTTTCAATTCAGTGATACACTGCGACTCTGATTTCGACTTCTTAAATTCCTTTATCATTGCTGCTTTTATATTAGCCAAGACATGGTTGTGAGTGCTGGAAAACTTCATGAACTAGGTCAGAGCGCGGTCTCTGAAAGAAGTAACCAGCTGCGCTCTTTTTGTATCTTGATCCGTAATGTTCTTAGCAGTCCACACTGCTTCGCATAAAAACCAGAACTGTTCTGGATCCTCTGATCCAGTTCCTTTGAAAACAGGGAGCTTAATGTTGTCATTCATATGGGCCATCGCGGGTCTAGGGGGGGAGGGAGGGGGACTGGAAGTAGGCGGGGGTGAACTTACTGGGGTAGACTGACCTACGACAGGAATACTCGAGCTAGGGTTACTTTCAGACTGCGATGGGTTCTCAGGGATAATAGGTGTTCGCTGCGGGGTTATCGAAGGGTTTCCATCAGAAGGGGTTTCTTCGGGCTCTGAGACTGCTGGACTTACGGGGTTAGACTCGATACTCTGACCTTGGGTATAGCACTCAAAATTTCTCTTGTACCTTTTGCCACTTCACAGCAAACCACTTTGCTCATCGAAGGTACTTTCACTTGCAAACATAAGTTAGTAGTGCTAAATCTAACAGTCTGATTCAATGAGCAATATACCTTTTTCAGCCAATATCATTTTAATTCTCAAACTAAATGAATTCAAGTACTTACCCCTTGGTCCTTTGAAGAACTGCCATTTGGCTTTGTTGAAGGACGTACTTGTGTCAATGGAGAACTCCGTCACAAATGCTTCAAGGGTTCGCGTTGTCCAGAAATCAACAACGTGAGATATCTCGTTGTTCACCCTTTTCAGTATATTAATTCTTGCGGGGGTCCAATCAGGAAACTAACGTTCTTGGAAGTTCATCCTTCTCTTTGTTAACCTGGATAACCACTGGTGCAACTCTATGTGGATACTACCAAAGAAAATTTCATACACATCAGAAAAAACATACCTTTGTAAAAAGTCATTTGCACTACGACACAGATCTTTGTTCTCTTGTACATCAAAGTTCAGATAAGTCTCTTGAATCCAATCACTGATTTCTTTCACTGAGGGTCTCCAAAACATAGCCCTCGAGGTACGACGTAAACCCCTCTTGAGCAGATACTGAGTTCAACCGGAAACGGAACCAATTTGTTGGGCTATAGGGCAAACCCGGGCTTTATACCATTAACTTCGCACCAACAAAATACCCACAGTGTTGGCCCTTTTGGCAACAACCTGCGATCAGGTTGCAGTCTCACCCGAAACAGCGATGGGGTGCCATAGAATCAAGTTTCTGCACGTAGAAGAGGGATATTACTGTACCTTTAGTTTCTAACACTTATAATCATACAATACAAAGCTTTAATAGTTACTTATTTAGCTTCACGGTTAGATAAACAAACAATTCCTTACTTAACACTTTACTGGGAATTCCAGCAAAGTTAGCATTTAGCAGTGATCTTACTTATCAGTTATATATTTATCAATGCATAAAAGAACATAACAACAACACAACAAAAAACACAACACACGATATAACATGGTTCACCCCCAGTGTAGGGGTTCCATCCACAGAACTGTGTTTTATTCAACTCTTTACAAAAACCACAGTTTTGATCTGTGCACTCAATTGCAGATCCCTTCAAGTCCTCAAAGCCATGCACATAGCTGCAGGCCTCTGCGCACACAGCTGCAGATTTCCTTTATCACCCAAAACCCTCTGCGCACACAACTGCAGAGGTCGTCCACACACACACATCTGGGACTTAAGCTTCTTACAAACAAGCCTTAGCTTTGCATCAATTCATCTTACATCAAAAGCCTAAATTGAATTCTTTACAAGAGTGATTATTTATAGTGCACTTATTACAAAACCATGGGCTTAAACCATGGGCACCCTGAACCCTAAACCCTGGACTTAAACCATGGGCACCCTGAACCCTAAACCCTGGACTTAAACCATGGGTTTATTACAAAAAGAAGGTTTTTACTCAACCCCGACACCCCTAAGACTGTTTTGAGTTGTAACTTCTCTTACAACTTCCACAAAAACCACGGAGTTACCAAAATTAGGGACCGCTAAGGTGCACGCCCCAAAAATTGGTACTCTTCGATCATAGCATTCTTCCATTCTTTCCGTTTTGCAACTTCTTCATAACTGGAAGGTTCTTTATCAATGAAATCACATAGTAAAGCTACATACCCAGAGCAGGATTTGGTCCTCTTTCTTTCTCTGTGATTTTCTTTTGAAGCCCCATATCTTTCCACACCTTGGATAATTTCACGTACCCAATCAGGTTTCCTCTTATGAGGATTCTTCTCCAGAGGTGGATATATAGGTCTTTGTGGTTCTTCAAATTCTCGATCTTCTTCTTGAGTTTATTCGTTCATGGTTGTATCATGAATTCTGGGTGCTTTTGCTTCTTTAGGTTCTTTAGAAGGTCTCTTTCTGGATTTATTGTAAGCCGTGTCTTCATCAAATGTCACATCCCTGCTGATTTCAATCTTCTTGTATCCTGGGAAATATATTCTGTAAGCCTTCGAGCTTTTAGGGTATCCCACAAATATACCCTTCTTTCCTGAAGGATCTAATTTTGTTCTCTTCTCTTTTGGAATGTGTATGTAAATAGGACAGCCAAATATTTTGAGATGGATGACTTCTGGTTTCTTTCTAGAGAAGACTTCTTCAGGAGTCTTGTTCTTGAGTACTCTATGTGGAGTACGGTTCTGTAGATACACCACTATTCTGGCAGATTCCTCCCAAAGATGCATATGAAGATCTTGATCATGAAGAATAGCTCTTGCAGCTTCCATGATAGTTATGTTCTTTCGTTCTGTAATCCCATTCTGTTGTGGATTATAAGGAGTGGACAACTCCCTCTTAATCCCTGATTCTTTACATAGCTCTTTGAATTCATTCAAAGTGAATTCTCCACCATTATCTGATTAAAAGGTCTTGATATTCTTTTCAGTGTGATTCTTGATCAAGGCTTTGAATTCCTTTAACTTACTGAATACTTCGTCTTTGTTCTTCATGAAGTAAACCCATGTCTTCCTAGAAAAGTCATCAATGAAAGAAACATAGTATACATACCCGCTTAGTGAGCTTGGACATAGGACCGCATACATCGGAGTGGATGATTTCCAAGATTCCTTTTGCTTTTCTTTTGCTACTTGGAAATTTCTTCTTTGTGTTCTTTCGTTTCACACATCCTTTGTAGACTCGATCATGTTTTGCTTGTATTTATGGAATACCTTCAAACAGCTTTGCTTGCAAGAGGTAGTGCTTTGTAATGCACATGTGCAAGCCTTCTATGCCAAAGTTCATTTGGCTCTATTATGTCATGGACCAAGGCTTGTTCTGGATGGACCTTAAATTTGTACAAACCTCCTTCTTGTTCACCAATCACTATTGCATCATCATTAGTCTTTCGTTTTGGCCTCATGATGACTTGACCATCTATGAATGCAACCCTCATTCCTTTTGCATCTAATGCTGATATGGAGAGAAGGTTCTTCTTGAGTCCTGGCACAAACAATACTTCCTTCATTGTCATAGAATTTCCAGAGTCTAGCTTATAGGGAGATTCCCCACTACCTTTTATTGGATACTGGTAGTCATCTCCTAGCTTCACCTTGTGAGGTGATTCATGTTCTGAGAGTTTCACAAAGGATTCCTTGAATCCATTCATATGTTTGGAAGCCACACTATCTATAAGCCAATCATCACTTCCGTGAGTAATGTTTCCCATCAGAGCGGAAATCAAAACATATTCATCCTCGCTTGAAGAATATTCACTTTCATATTTTTTTCTCTTCGATGAAGGTTCATCATCCTCTGCAGCATGCGCATGATGTCTTCTTTTGTTTCCCTTCTTCTTGCGAGAGCTACTTTTGTTCTTAGGACAATCTATAGCAAAGTGTCCTTTTTCATCACATGTATAACAAATGAACTTAGAGTTATCTCTAGGTTTTCTAGAGTTATTCCTTTTATGAGAGTACTTACTTCTGTGATGGCTGGATCTGGGTTTCTTGGATTGTACTGTGAGAGCTTGATCTTCACTTCCCATCTTCTCTTCTCGAGCTGCTATCCAAGATTCTTCTTGAGAACATTCTTCCCACAGTTTGCTGAACTTGACTAACTTCTTTCTAGCACAGATCCCTTGAATGAAAGAGTCCCATGTCCTAAGGAGACCATTCAAGGTGGTCATCACAATTTCTGCATTCTCCACTTCTTCATCTACTGCTTCTAATTGTTCCTTGATATGAGAAACCCTTGTGAAGTAAGACTGGATGGTCTCTCAATTCTGGATCTTCACATTCTTCAGTTGATTCCTTAGAGTCATTTTCCGGTTTATGTTCTTCCCTTCAAACAATTTGGTTAGGGCATCAAACATAGATTTAGGTGTCTTGAGAGAGGACACTTGTGGGATAAGGTGATCCTTGATAGAATTAGCAATGATCCTATTTTCCATAACCAAATTCTTCTTATGTAAGGCCTTAGCCTCATCTCCCTCTAGAACTGGAACCTCCTCATTGATGCAGTAGTCCAACTCATTCTCTTCCAGGACCAGGGAGATCTTATACTTCCAAGCTCGGAAGTTATTAGCTCCCTCAAGCTTTTCATTAAGCTTGGTATGATGAGACATCTTAACTGAGAACCTCAAATGGAATTACAAAAGATTTAGATCTTACTAGGTCAAGATGTCGGATCTGGATTTGGAGCCGAAATCTTGCAGTACTGGTTCAGGAGCAAATTAGGGTTTTGCTTTTCCAGAGTCTTGTCCAACCAAATACTTTGAAATTGATCCCTAACTTCGATTTTGGGTAGGAGATCAATCCAGGCCTGGGCTCATTGAAAAATTCCTCTTCTGTGAAAAGCCCTAATTTTCGGCAGTAGTGTCGGGTCCAAAACTGAAAAACCTCAGAATTGGATTCTACTTCGATAGAAAGATGCACCCTAAAGAGGAGAGTTATTCCACCTTACTTTTGCTGAAAATTTGTGGAGGAAGGTCCACAAACTAGGAAGCCCTAGTTCCCGCAGCTGCACAATGTCTTCTTCTCAGGTTAGCTCTGATACCATGTTAGTTTTTCAACATTAAGCTAGCATTATTAGGATCTTTAACTAAGAGAATAACAAGAACAACAATCAAACACAAGAAACAATGAACACAGTGTTTTTCCTCGGGGAAACCATAAGTGGATAAAACCCCGCAACTTCCTCAGAGATAGAATTAGCACCAAAATAGAAAAGCCCAAAATAGTAAGTGATCTCTCGACAGCAGTAACCTTCTTCTTATCTAGCCCCAGTGTCTTCTCCTTCCTCAACTATGAGCTACACTTGAGTGTGTATGTGATGTGTGCTAAATAGAGAAGTCACCTATCTATTTATACTACTTCCCAGCATGACTAAAAACCTACTAGGGCCGACTTCACTAAGTGAGTCTAATAACCCTAGTTCCCCAGAATTACAGGGATTTTAACCCTTAGACAATAGGAGGGTTACCCACAATGACTTGACATGACTTGTTTTTATATATCCTCCCAATCGGAACATCGAGGCATGACATCATGACTCAATTACATAATAGACACATCCCGGAATAAACATCAGGTTACAAGACATAAGATACATAGATGAATACATTCCGAAGTTACTGCAAATACATCAACAAAGTGGAAAGGAATAGTCTCATCGAAGGAGGGCTATGATGAATCCCACGTCAAGGACACAAAACTCATAACAAATTTATGGAATTTGAGTATGAAGTAACCATGGGACTGACTCAAATTAAATCGACTAAAAAAAGAGGTATATTTTACTATAGAGGATGATTATGACACAGAAGTATCCTTTGAACATTGAATGACATGAACAAAGACTTGGAAGCATTGACTTGACGAGACAGATACTAGGAAATAATGCGACGATAGATGATGCATTCGTTGAAAAGAATCAAAGGAGTAACATGACTAATGAAAGTGAATCAACTCGGAGATAAGCTGAATACCCAATTGATTGAATGAATTGAGGACATTTGCCATGTTCAAAGGTGACTAGAAAGCTACCATTAATACAAATGAAACATGATTTTCCTTTCCTTAATTTCCCCATAATGATCGATGAGTGCTTCTTTTCTTTTTAATGAGATGGAAGAGGGTAATAAATGTTCATTATATCTTATCATAGGATAAGTCCATTCTCATATGTTTTCTGAACCTGAGAAAGGAGGGGTTTCGATGTTTAATTTAACGATTCCAATGAAAAATTGGCATCGTTCATGTTTAGAGAGTTTGAACGAGACTAAAGTGGACACCAAGAAGGTCCTTTTTGTTAAAGTTTTGTCACTGAGGCACAAAAAAGTATAAAATAATACATTGGATAACTCTTCTAGCCAATGACTAGAGTGTACCTTTTCGTAAATAGTCAATCCAAACCAAAAAACGGGTAAACTAACATTGGAAAGACAACCTTTCAAGTACTTTTATTAGCATGAAAGTGACAATTTCACTCGGTGATCTTTTCATATTTTAAGGGTCAGAAAAGAGCTAAAATAGGACTCCGTCGGGGTTTCTTTTTTGTAAGTAGTTTTAACAAGCCTGAAAAAGAAATAAAAGTAGACTCGAAAACTTAGTTCTAGAGTTTAACAAGCATGGCTATAGTTTTAAAAAGTGCTCGGAAGATTTTTCAATTTTACTAAGAATGAAAAATACCAAAATAAAACTCTTCCATACCCATAAACATCACTCCATAAGTCTTGCAATTCTCAAAAATATTATTAGGCACCGATTTGATAAAAAAACTAGGGAAAATAGGATCAATTATAGGTAAAAATAATAAAATTATTTAATAAAAAACCCAAAAAGGTGAATAAAAGTGGTAAATAGTGAAAACAAGTTAACATTTTGCATTTTTACCCAACCTTGGTGCAAAAAATCCCGTTTTGATGTCAAATTTGGAGTGGAGATTGTGAGAGCTACAAGCATATGTTCATTATTTCATTCGGACCAGGTAATTCTCCTCCTCCTAGCCTTCAATTTCATGGTTTTAAATTTTGATTTTAGGCCATTTTTAGGGTTTTGGGGGTAATTTCCTAGGGGGAAATTGTGCCTCGATAGCACTGAGCTTTCCTCTTGCACGAATGGTGGTGCTGGGCCGACATCACACATTTCCTCAAAGGGAAGTGTTGTGCCACCTCTTTGTTGGAAATATGGTAGTACAGAGTGTGCAGATTGTCATTGGTGGCAATCTGATGAGACAGGGAAGCTTTTCATGCAGATTTCCATGCAAGGGAATGACAATTATATGATGACATGAGTAGTGATGTATGATGGCCATTATAAGCATATTATCCATGCCATTTCCAAATTGGGGGTTATAACAACAAGTCTAGAATGTATCATGATGAAAATAATAATAATCACTTGAAAATAGGACTTTATAAGCACAGTGATAATATAAAGTAAAACACTGAGATTGGTGACCTATGATGAATAAGAGAGGTGGGTTGAAGATGAATCCTGCCTTATTATTATAATAGAAAGCATGCCAAGCATATAAGGAGTCAAATGATCATATTCCCACTTGAATTCCTGTCCTCACTGAGTGAGATTAGACATTATTTTTTCTTGTGCACATAGTAGATAACCACCTATGCAGATTCCACAAATAGTGTGGCCTAAGTGATTGATGAAAATAACAAAATATATGCATTGATCTATGCAAAATTGACCTGTAATATGACCATCTACGAGCATGCTACTCTGACCTCTTGAGCTCTGTGCAACAAACAAGATCGAAGTATAATATTTCAAAGCTAGAATTCTTCCCCTCGTTGCATTAAGAGAAATTACTGCACAAATGTGCGAAGCAGCTACTAGAGAAACAAGAGAGGGGCCGAGTTTTGAAGGAGTCACCTGGTATGGAAAGATAAGCCACTATTGATATCACTACCATTGATTGTTTACAAAGGACATAGATCATGTGAGCATTGAAGGAAGTTCTACTCTACTGGAGAATGCTTATGGAAATATAGCAACATAAGATTTTTGAAGGAGATGACTCAGCGATAGTTTGATCAAAATGATCGACGGTGGGGATTTATTCGGTATTTGAAATTTATCCCACATTGGTTATGTGGATGATTGTTTATGTGTTTATATATGTTTGTCTTCACTATTTCTTTTGACACGTAGAGAAAAGGATAGGAGGGGGCTCTGGGTGTTTGGAATCCACAAGAATCTCACCAACTCGATGATCGGGATGACCTGACAGGCCTTCTATCCTTTGGATACACGTGGCAAACTAACGAGGATAATTAATTGGCAGTGATGTGTCACGAGTGTGGACAGTGATATGGCATCAGATTGCAACAAACGTGGATGATGATATGATAGGGTTGAGATGTTGCAGTACATATGGTCAAGATGAGCAAATGATGTTTAGTAGACATGGCAGTAAGTATTGCTGAGTTGGAGCATGCCCGCAGTTATAAGTCAAAGATCGAATGGTGAAAGTGTTACTTTGCAGCCAGATTCGTGAGCAAGGTTTTGGTGGACTGCCAAAAAGATAGCGGAGCTCCAAAAGCATTAGATGTGTTTAAAAATATCCTATCAGAAGTTTTAGCAGTATACTAATATATTAGTTAAACAGTCGAAGGCTAAAAAGGTGTAGTATAAATATTTAAGCTCTAGTATGGAACTTTGTTAATAAAGCGCTTAAGTTCTAGTATGGAACTTTGTTAATAAATCCCTTATGTTGGAAAAGTTTAATCAAATAGAGAAAAGACTAAGTATGGTTATAACTAAACTAGTTTAAATTCTATTTGTTAGTTAATAATATTTTTTTAAGAGTTTTAATGAAATAAGTGTGAAGTATATGAGGAGACACATTGTTTCATGAAGAGGTGTGAGGAAGTGTGTAAGTATGGAGATATCATATGAAGAAGAGCATGACTACACACAATGTGTTTAAGATCAAAAGAGAAGGAACAGTCCAAGCAGCGAATGAAGAATTCATAAGGAGAGTAGGTTGGTGCCTGGAAAAGGGAGTAAGCACTTCCTTGTCGGTCGTAGCTAACGAAATAGGAGGTCAAAGCCTCCTACTAGTTCATGCTGGTGAACAAAGGGTGTGGGTGCATCCTGGTCAATTGGTTCTTATCTATAAGAAGATACATCTTCTTCTATTGTACATTGTAAATTTTTTTTTTGCAGTTAATAGGAAAGAGTTGGTGGTTTACCTTATTGGGTTCCACAATAAATTGTTGTGTCCAAAATTATTTGTTATGTTTGAAAATCACAAAATAAAAGAAATTGTGTGTAAAAATTGTGTCACTGATTCACCCCTCGCCTCTCAGTAACAGGACCTGATTCATCAATTGGTATCAGAGCGGGTCTCTTCACTAAAAGAGTTTAATCACTCGAAGAGTAATATACACCAGGATGGATCAACAGTTGAAGATATCATCAAAGGTCCCCATATTTGATGGTGAAGACTATGTGTTTTGGAAGATTAGAATGAAAATCTACCTGATGTCCATTGGACTGGAAGTATGGGCATTAGTTGAAGAAGGATATGATGTCCCAAAAGTCACTCCCATAGAATCAGAAGATAAGAATAAATTTTGGGAGCATGTAAAGGCCTTAAATACATTACAAGCTGGACTAAGTTAGAAGGTCCTTGCAAAAGTGATAACCTGTGAAAGTGAAAAATAGATCTGGGATAAATTGGAAACTATATATGCAGGAGATTCCAAATTAAAGAAGGTAAAATTACAATCTATCAAAGTACAGTATGAAGGTCTTAAGATGAAGGATGAAGAAAATATTTCAGAGTACGTCTAAAGAGTTGATAGTCTTGTCAATTCAATCAAAGGTTTGGGAGCAAAAGTACCAGATGGTGAGTTAGTTGAAAAGATACTGAGAACACTTCCTATGGCATATAATCCTAAAGTGTCCACTCTTGAAGACCGAGAGAAACTAGATGAACTTAGCATGGAAGAAATATATGGAATCCTCACAGCTTATGAATTAAAAAAAGGGTCTTGAGAACCTTCCAAAAGGAGAGTTAGCCTTCAAAGTACTCAAGAAAACAAAAAATCAGAAGCAAAACCTCAACCCAACCATAATGAAGAATCTGGTGTAGAAGAATCCAATTTTATTAAAAAACTTCAGAAAAGATCACAGAAGGACAAAGGCAAACTTTCTTTCGAATGTTTTAATTGTGGAAACATTGAGAATTTTGTAGACAAGTGTCCTTATCCCAAGGAAGACTCTAAAGATGAAGACAACAAAAATAAACTACAAGAAGAAGGGAAACTATCACTATAAGAAAAAGAATTACAAAGAAAAAATGAATTTTTACTCAAAAGAAGAGAACAACAGTTCATCTGAGATTAGTGACAGTGATGATGAAGTCCTTTTTCTAGGTATTGAAGAGTCTAATGAGATAGAAGAAATTGAGCATAAGGAAGAGTCAGAAGATGAAGCATAGGTCAATATGGAAGAAAAACTTTTGAGTGCCTTGGATGAATTAAGAAAATACAAAAACTGATATAGACAGCTGAAAAGTTTTGTAGTTGAACAAAAGAAAGAATATGAACATAAAGAAAAAGGGATAGAGAAAGTTATAAGCAACCTGAAAAAAAAATCCTAGATGCAAAAAATATGGAAGAAAGTTTGAAGAAGATTCTTAAAGAGAAACAACTAACCTGTGAAAGAATGGAGGAAGAATTAGTTCACCTAAGAAAAGAGCTCGATACAAAACTTATCCAAACAAAATATGAAAATAGCTCTAAAGTCTTAGATGAAATTATAACCACACAAAGGGATCCAAGTAAACAAAATAAAATAGGTTATTCTCAACTAGAAAACCAAGTTAACTCAAAATCCTTTGTAGCTGCTCTCCTCAATACATTTGAGAAGAAAGATGAATAAGAGACAAGCAATTATCAAAAATCCAGAGGTTTAATTCCACCCATCAAGAAGGATGTCAAGACAACTCCAAACAAGGTTTATCAAAATAGGTATCCTCACACTTTCTTTGGTTATTGTTATGCATGCTATAACTTCAGACACGAAGCTATGAATTGTAGAGCATATGGAAGGAAAAATTTGAAGGCTAGTGACTATAACCTTAAAAAGAAACAAATAGCTGGTCAAATTAAGAGCATAAATTATAACTCCTTTGGACCTCTACAAGAAAGGAATTTAGAATTATTCAATTGTCATAATTATAGACATAAAGAAAGTAATTACAGATTGATGTAAATCTCAGAAAGACCAAAGAACATTAGAGAGAAAAAGAAGCTTTGGAGAGAAAAAACATAAAAGAGGAATGTCTTATTTCCTTGAAAGTCCAAGATAAAAGAGATCTCTGGTATGTTGACAGTGGGTGTTCAAAGCACATGACAGGAGACAAGGACAAGTTTTTGAACTTAAAAAAACATAAGGGTAAATTTACATTTGGTGACAATGCTTCAAGTAACATTCTTGGGAAAGGAACTATGAATTTAGGAGAAGACAAATCCAAGAATGTGTTGCTTGTTGAAAATATGAAACCTAGGTTATTAAGTGTCACCCAAACCTGTGATTAGGGACACATTTGCATCTTTGATTCCAAGAAATTTGAGATTAGGAGAAAGGACTCAGGAAAATTGGTTGGTACTACTCCTAGAACTCCTGAGAATGTCTATAAACTAAATATAAAACTGAATGAGGAATGTCATATAAATTTAGTGGATGAAAATTGGCTATGGAATAGGAGTTTGGGGCACATTAAATTTGACAATTTAGTAAAAGTCAGCAATATTGGGGTAGTAAGAAACTTACCAAAGATCACAAAACCTTCAAATCCTATATGTAGACATTGCCAACTAGGGAAACAAACTAGAATAAGGTTCAGAATAAAAGAATATTCAACCTCAAAACCTTTAGAGTTGGCTCACACTGACCTTTGTGGACCTACAAGGACCAAAAGTTTGCAAGGAGAGTCCTACTTTATGTTGTTCATTGATGACTTTACTATAATGGCTTGGGTGTTTTTTTTCAAGGAAAAATCAGAATCATTTAACAAGTTCAAATCTTTTAAAAGTCTTGTTGAAAATGAAATATAGGCAAAAATCAAATGTCTTAGATCAAACAATGGTGGTGAATTCACCTCAAAAGATTTTGATCTCTTCTGTGAAACTCATGGAATTAAGAGAAAATTTTCAGCTTTTCAGCTTCCAGAACACCTTAGCGAAATGGGGTTGCTGAGAGGAGGAATAGAACTATCGAGGAGGCTGCAAGGACTATGCTCAATGAAGCAAAATTGTTTGATGGGCATTGGAAAGAAGTTGTAAGCACATAAGTACACATTTTAAATAGAGTTCAAATCAGGATCAATAGTAATAAGACTCCTTATGAGCTATGGTTTGGGAGAGTTCCTTCTATAAAATACTTCAAAGTATTTGGTAGTAAGTGGTACATCAAAAGGCTTGATGAGGATCTCAAAAAATTTGATGCTAGATGTGATGAAGGTATCTTCCTTAGATATGCTTCTACCAAGAAAGCATACATATACTACAATATTAGATTACATAAGATTGTAGAGTGTGCAAATGTTAAAGTGGATAATAAATCTTCTTCTTTCTTTATATCATAACCATCAGCTTCATCGTTACTACTGGAAAAATCTGCTTTTAAACTCTGCATATATAATGCATATCCCTTACAACAATCCTCAAGAATGCACTCATCTGGGTATATCCTCTTATAATGTGAATTAAAGGTATCATGAAAGTCTTTCAAAGAGGAAATACTGGAAGGAGGAAGAGTTCTGTACCATTTTCTTGCAGAACCATCTAATGAATACATAAACATTTTCATCAATACATCTTCATGATGTATATTCAGCTGATCCATGTATTGATGAAATTTAAGTACATGATATGCCGGATTGTCCTCCTCCTCTTCATTGAATCGGGGAAGAAAATCTCCCCATTCATCCATGGTAGGTACTGTATTTGGAAAGCCAGGAATATTTGCGAAATTGAACGGAGCAAATCTCTGTGCCAACATGGTTTCCATACGCTTACACATCTTGTAAAATCACCTCTGGATTCTTCGAACATGGAGTCGCCCGGTGAACAAATCTGTAGTCTAACTAATTCCCTTCTCCTGTCCACTGTCAAGAGCTGGATCTAATCTTTGTCGTTCTTTCCTGGGGAAGATATCTTTTCCTTCGTCCGTCCCCGGCAACGACGCCAGAAGATGTTATCCCTAAAGTTGGACCTAGACTACGGGATCCAAGCTTAAGGAGATCTTAGTTTGAAAAATGTTCAAATCTAGTGAAATCAAAAATAAAGATAGAAGCTGGTATTAAACCAGGGCAAAAAGATACTTACAGACACTAGGCTAGGCTACTGTCACTTGTTTGTACAGTTTGATACAGTTTAGGATTATTGAAATCAAAACATTCACATACAATTTACAATGAACAAATCTGGTATATAACAGATGGGTAAATACAGATATGTATAAGATAATCAGAGTATTTGAAATATAGGCTGGTATGAATAAGAGGTACAGGGAAATGAAACCATTTCTGTATAACATAAAAGCAATGACAATGTTCAACATCAAGGTTTTATGATCCTGAATATGAAATGAAACTATTACTGTTTATGTAAAGGAAAGATAACTGTCAACTTACAACAAGAATCATGCATTGGAATGTGAGTGACCAAGTACACAAAATATTTATCAAAGAGACAGTTCATAAAGTACAGCAACAAATCAACATCAAATTCATTCAAAAACTAAAACCTGTGAATTGAAGTTGCAAGGATTTTATGAAATACAGAGGTATTTACAAGTGCTCCAACATATCTCCCGAAACAGCCAACCCAGCAGTCCCCTTCTCGAGACCTCTCTACTCCTTCACAAAAGAAAGAACTCTTTCCTTGCTTTCGAGCCTCTGGCTGGGACCTCTCTCCTATCACCTGATTTCTTGGCTTTATAATCAGGAAACCAAATGATTCCAATCTTTCTTTCAATATCTTCTCCTTGATTTTCTATGTGAGTTGAAATCCATATTTTCAATATGGTCTCTTTCCATTGATTTGGTGGCACGCAATCTATTCTCTTTTTTGCAGATCGAAATAACTAACTCGATGTTTTGGTACCTTTATTCTTTAATATTTAACCATTGTAATATATTCCATGTCTATCCAAACATGTGTTGGCAACCTCAGCGATTTGGAAGGGATCTTTTCTGGGTGAGTGGAGCAGGATCCCATGGTAGATTAGGATACTTTAGATCCTCAATAAAATCAGTGTTGTGGTAGTTCAACGATGATTTGGAGACCGGTGCCTTCTTCTATCTGTCAAGACCTGCGATTTCGATGGTTTGGTTTTGAACCTTCAAATATGGAATTGATCAAAGCTAATGAATACTCTGTTTCTGCCACCACAAAATATTTGATTACCTGTTCATGGAATGCATAAATACATGATGGTCTAGATAGGATGAGATCGAGTTGTTGACTGTTAATTATCTGCCTTGAAATATGGGATCTCTGCCACCTGGTATTCATAATTACCCTGTCAAAAATTCGGTGTGCAACAGAATCGCGTCCTCTGGGGTGTCTTCGTGGCATTGAAATAACACATGTAGTTGATGCTGTCCACTCAGCATCCACAAACTTCAATAATGTCATCATATTTGTATCGATCTCGTTCCTCTGGTGGACTGATTACTGCCATCCTTCCATCTGGAGAATTATCATAGCTTGTAGACTGTGATTCTTCTGCTTCCATCTATATGAATTCAGCAATACTGAGAATAAGTTGATTCTCAAAATCATTTCTGAAAATGATATATTTGGGCCTCTAATTTCTGGATTTCTTTATCCTTGGATGAAAGCTTTTGCATCCATTCAGCCTTCACCTCAAGTATATTTGCTTCAAGTTACATTAATGTTACATGTTTCTCCTCGCATGGGCATAAATAGCGCTATTATATTATTCATTCTCCATGTTCTTGTTCTTTTGCCTTCTCAAAAAACCAGTTATTGCAATACATGATAATCAAGACACCATTCTCAAATTATAATTCAATGATTTCCCTTGTTAGCCGTGGCTGCTAACCTCGTATACATTCTGGCCATTGACTGATACCCTCGATCATCACTAGATCGCAGAAGGTTGCCGCAGTCACAATTTAAGGGGCTATCTAGTTCTGGATTTGCCATTAAAGCAATTATTGCACGACAGACAGATTGCAGAGTCCATGCTGGGCTCCAGGTAGTTTTCAAGATATCAAGACATATTTCTCCTGTCTTGAAATGGACATTCGGATGAAATATTTTTGTCACAAACCGGACTTCAGGTGGGACTAGTGGGTACTGCTCCTTCACAGTTATGGCTAGCTGAAATACACCCTCTTGATAAGGTGTTTCTGAGGGACCCTTAATGAAAGCTGTCCATTTGAATATATTTGTGGCATCACAAGAAAGCTTGATATCGGAATCCCCAAGACAACTCCTGCAAAAGCAATCCGGATGGATAAAAAAGTGAAGTGTCCAAGATCTGCAACATCGCCTATGTACCTGTAATAGATAGGAGTATCCCACCAAGAGAAATCCAACCATCTTTACCAGTGTCCCTAAAAAATTTGATCGCATAATAAGGAGAGAGGGCATGCCCCAGCAAGTGAATCAACTACACATTGAAGAACAATGGCACCAGGTGGGTAAAAAAACTTGGAAATAATAGTTTTGAAACACCAAGTCATTAATATAACCAAAAGGCCACCAAACCAATTTATTGCAATGTCACAACTTTGATTGTTCAGTCTGTGAGCAGCATCTATAGTGCCACCGGCATAAATCTAACAAAACTCAAAGAAGTTCTTAAATACAGGACAATCTTCTCCCATCTTATTAGCTCCTTGGTGAACATGTGATGGGTATCAGGTGTTATTCGATGCAAGAACTCCCTATAGTATGCTGAATGAAACTGAGCAAGTTCCACTGAGTATGCTGCCAGTTTGTAAAAATCTGCCATGTAAAACATAATCCTTTGCACATACATGGGTTTATAATCAATGAATAGAGACTTTGATGTTTTAAGGTAACAAAAGGAACCCTAATGCTGAGAAATAAAATATAAAATATGAAACAAAGTAAAACTAAAAACCATAAAAACGAAGCATAATAAAAAATTTAAAAATAAACAGGTGAAAAATCCTAGAGATAACATCTGGCTCCGCCTGGGGATGGCATGC
>LPNX010469185.1:121316-190352 GCA_001517045.1 Pseudotsuga menziesii
ACTCTCTCCTTGCTTTCGAGCCTCTGGCTGGGACCTCTCTCCTATCACCTGATTTCATGGCTTTATAATCAGGAAACCAAATGATTCCAATCTTTCTTTCAATATCTTCTCCTTGATTTTCTATGTGAGTTGAAATCCATATTTGCAATATGGTCTATTTCCATTGATTTGGTGGCGCGCAATCTATTCTCTTTTTTGCAGATCGAAATAACTAACTCGGTGTTTTGGTACCTTTATTCTTTAATATTTAACCATTGTAATATATTCCATGTCTATCCAAACATGTGTTGGCAACCTCAGCGATTTGGAAGGGATCTTTTCTGGGTGAGTGGAGCAGGATCCCATGGTAGATTAGGATACTTTAGATCCTCAATAAAATTAGTGTTGTGGTAGTTCAACGATGATTTGGAGACCGGTGCCTTCTTCTATCTGTCAAGACCTGCGATTTCGATGGTTTGGTTTTGAACCTTCAAATATGGAATTGATCAAAGCTAATGAATACTCTGTTTCTGCCACCACAAAATATTTGATTACCTGTTCATGGAATGCATAAATACATGATGGTCTAGATAGGATGAGATTGAGTTGTTGACTGTTAATTATCTGCCTTGAAATATGGGATCTCTGCCACCTGGTATTCATAATTACCCTGTCAAAAATTCGGTGTGCAACAGAATCACGTCCTCTGGGGTGTCTTCGTGGCATTGAAATAACACATGTAGTTGATGCTGTCCACTCAGCATCCCCAAACTTCAATAATGTCATCATATTTGTATCGATCTCGTTCCTCTGGTGGACTGATTACTGCCATCCTTCCATCTGGAGAATTATCATAGCTTGTAGACTGTGATTCTTCTGCTTCCATTTGTATGAATTCGGCAATACTGAGAATAAGTTGATTCTCAAAATCATTTTTGAAAATGATATATTTGGGCCTCTAATTTCTGGATTTCTTTATCCTTGGATGAAAGCTTTTGCATCCATTCAGCCTTCACCTCAAGTATATTTGCTTCAAGTTACATTAATGTTACATGTTTCTCCTCGCATGGGCATAAATAGCCCTATTATATTATTCATTCTCCATGTTCTCGTTCTTTTGCCTTCTCAAAAAACCAGTTATTGCAATACATGATAATCAAGACACCATTCTCAAATTATAATTCAATGATTTCCCTTGTTAGCCGTGGCTGCTAACCTCGTATACATTCTGGCCATTGACTGATACCCTCGATCATCACCAGATCACAGAAGGTTGCCGCAGTCACAATTTAAGGGGCTATCTAGTTCTGGATGTGCCATTAAAGCAATTATTGCACGACAGATAGATTGCAGAGTCCATGCTGGGCTCCAGGTAGTTTTCAAGATATCAAGACATATTTCTCCTGTCTTGAAATGGACATTCGGATGAAATATTTTTGCCACAAACCGGACTTCAGGTGGGACTAGTGGGTACTGCTCCTTCACAGTTATGGCTAGCTGAAATACACCCTCTTGATAAGGTGTTTCTGAGGGACCCTTAATGAAAGCTGTCCATTTGAATATATTTGTGGCATCACAAGAAAGCTTGATATCGGAATCCCCAAGACAACTCCTGCAAAAGCAATCCGGATGGATAAAAAAGTGAAGTGTCCAAGATCTGCAACATCGCCTCTGTACCTGTAATAGATAGGAGTATCCCACCAAGAGAAATCCAACCATCTTTACCAGTGTCCCTAAAAAATTTGATCGCATAATAAGGAGAGAGGGCATGCCCCAGCAAGTGAATCAACTACACATTGAAGAACAATGGCACCAGGTGGGTAAAAAAACTTGGAAATAATAGTTTTGAAACACCAAGTCATTAATATAACCAAAAGGCCGCCAAACCAATTTATTGCAATGTCACAACTTTGATTGTTCAGTCTGTGAGCAGCATCTATAGTGCCACCAGCATAAATATAACAAAACTCAAAGAAGTTCTTAAATACAAAACAATCTTCTCCCATCTTATTAGCTCCTTGGTGAACATGTGCTGGGTATCAGGTGTTATTCGATGCAAGAACTCCCTATAGTATGCTGAATGAAACTGAGGAAGTTCCACTGAGTATGCTGCCAGTTTGTAAAAATATGCCATGTAAAACATAATCCTTTGCACATACATAGGTTTATAATCAATGAATAGAGACTTTGATGTTTTAAGGTAACAAAAGGAACCCTAATGCTGAGAAATCAAATATAAAATATGAAACAAAGTAAAACTAAAAACCATAAAAACGAAGCATAATAAAAAATTTAAAAATAAACAGGTGAAAAATCCTAGAGATAACACCACCGATCCCTTAAATTTTTACTGCCCGATGACCTTTTTCCCGCCGATTATAATTGACTGGGGAGTATATATAGTGGAATTGGGTGGTTTAATATTTTATCATTAATTTTGGACTTTTCTCTGCGCTGTCATTTTCGCTTGAGCAGACCAGGATTCTCGATGTCGGTACCCTCACTCCTAGGTGGATCCACCGTGGAAGTTTAATGGTTTTCCTCCTGCCAGTCACGTAGCAGTGCCAGGTAGGCTCTTATGCTCGTTTTCCCGTTTCGTTCAATTGGACGAGCTATTTGTTGTCTCGACGGTTAGTATTTTACTTAGGTTTCCATCTTGACATGTATATATTTTGAGGTGAATGGTGTGAATGTCAGTGGGGGATTTCTTTGTGGTTTTCTTGATGTTTTCTTCCGTATACATTATGGTCTTACAGCCTGCACTCGATTGTTGGGGAAACTGATGCAGACAACCGTTACACTATCCGCACCAGTTTGCCCCATATTGCGTTTGGCCGCCCGAGGAGGGCTTTCATGGCTTTCCTAGGAAATGCCATGTTTGTTTCCACTGGTTCAATCGCCCTCATCTTACGAGCAAATACCTCGGGGTTGTTTTTAGTTCCCTACTTAGGGTGACCCTATTCATTGTTGGATTTGAACTCCAAACCGGCATGGGGTAGAATCGCATTACCCAGTCGAACCGTGTTATTACTTGCAGCATTCTCACTTGAGCTAGTTAGATTAGGTGCCTCCTATCTTTCGCGTAGCATGTAGGTTGTGGCACTGTGAGGGGATTTAGGACCGTTTTCATTTTGACAAAGCTCGTAAACCCGAACTTTGTTGGACTAAGCCAGTTTTAGTTTTGAGCAGGAGCATTTGTTTTTGAATATTGTTTGCTTATCTTTCTTAGCCGCACTCATGTTTGGCACAGATGAGGTAAAATTCTTGAACTGTTATCTTTATCTCTAAAGGTTATCCGGAAATGACCTAATAGAACCTAATATACATTTCTGTACATGGTAGAGAAATTCCTCGGAACTTAAGATGTCTAAACATCAAAAGAAGAAGGCTCCTGCAGGCGAAGAGGAACCCGAAGTCGAAGTCATTACCAGAGTTGAATATATTTACGAAGATACCAAATGCATAATTGGTGTGGAGCTTGAATATCAGTGGGGAGAAATCTACAGATTGATTACACGCCGAGAGATGCCTGACATAGGTTTTGAGGAAGAAAACATCTATGCCAACATAGAGAAGTCTTCATTAATGAAAATTGCTACGAGACCTGAACTCTTTCCATGCTTAGAGATTATTGGGTGGGTTCTTCCTAGGGAAGATGTGACCACCATGATCCTAGAAAATGTTGATAAGCAGGGTTATGCTGCTTATAGCCCTGGCCTACCACTTTCCAGAAGCACAAATATATCTGACTGAAGACTGGCTGAAAAGCATCAGGATGGACCTCGTCGAGACACTTAAGAGGATGCTCATGCCTGGAAAAAACTTTAGAACCATGCCAACTGGAGAATATGACACTGCAAGTCTAAGAACCCCTTACAAGTTCATCGCCTTAATGCTGAATAGGATTTTCGGGAGAGCCCATGGTAAAAGTTTCAAATTGGAATGGGTGCCGATAATTTTCTATGTTGCGACACAAGGGACCATTTTCAACAGGGCCAACATTGTGTCCAACAGCCTCTCGGCCTGCATGGCATCAGCATTGGGAGGGGTGTACCAAAAGAGATCAGAGTTCTACATGAGCTCCATACTGATTGATTGTATACTATGCAATCAACCTTTCCCCAACCTGAGGTGCATCTGGGACCGGGAAAGAACACCAATTTACTCAGCATACAAGCCACTGTGGGCCCACAAATACCACAGTCACTACAGGGAAGTGTGTGAGCATTTCATTATGCCATTATACACCCTGATTTTCTTGAAAGAATGCAACTGCATGTTGGAGGAGGCATTGCAGGTTATTGAAGAGTATGTGGACTATTATTTGACTGAAGATGGACTATATTTCAGAATGTTTGGATGCTCTAGAGCTCCCTCGATACTGCCTAAGTATGCCACAGACTATGTAATCCACAAAGAGGTAGTTAGACAAGTATTTTTAGATGGCATAGGCAGTTTTTTATTTGAACATAAGAAGGAAACATACCCTCCTTTTCCTTTCAGATTGGGGAGTTACAAATTTACTAGGGTAAAGAAGGCCGCTGAATTCGTGGAGGAGTTGGAGAAGTTCCATTTTGTGGAAATTCCTTTCCACAGGAATGACTCCCAGAACAAGGTTATAGAGCACTACAAAGAGGTGAATGTACATTTTGAATACACTAGCCACTGGGACAGAGAGGAGTCCATTTCCCATAGTGCATAGAACATGACGGCCTTAGGGAGAAGGTTTAAAAATAAAATCACCACCAAAGGTGGAAAGGGATAGGACGAGTAAGCAAAGGCCGCGGAGGAGGAAACCAGGAAAATAAATGAAGAATCTCAGAGGTTAGCCGAAGAGGCTGAAGGATGGCTAAAAGGAGAGGAGGAGGAGAAAATAAGAGCTGCACAAGAGGCAGCTAGAAAGGCAGAAGAATTTGCCAAAAGTGAAGAAGAAGAAAGAAAAATGAAGATAGATGAAGAGCTGAAGAAGCAAGAAGTAGAGAAGATAAAGCTGACATAGGTAGTGACAGAGCAATCAGCCTCTAACGTAGCAGATAGTCAGGCTCAGGACTTGGAAAACCCTGACATTGAAGATCCTGAAGTGCCTGCTACCAGCACACCAGGACAGGCTATGGTCCCCACCCTTAGATTAATCCCCTTTGAACAGAAGAAAGGGGAAGAAGTACCAGATTTTAATACTATCTTTTATGATAAAGAAAAGAAAAGGATAGTAAAGAGGAATGAGAGGAAGGTTGAAACTGGGGGGCTGTCTGGAAAAATGATAAATGATACAACCATTGTATATGGGATGGACAAAGACCCTAGGTTCACTATTAGAGCGGGGGATACATTGATCCATGCTTCCGAGGACAATGTAGATAAAATAATGACGGATCTTGAGCAGTCAAAGAAGTCTTCTTCTCAACTCAAAGATACCCTGAGAAAGGAAAGAGAAGAAAATAATAGGTTAAAGAGAAAGTTTGAAGACATACAAGAGGAAATCAAGTCTTCAAAAGCTGAACTTCAGGTCCTCCAAATAGAGAAAAGATCTATGGAGACCACCCAATAATGTCTGGAGAAAATGCAGCAGGAATATCAGGAGTTGAGGGCAAAAAAGGAACAGCTGCTAGGTAGGATAGGGGATTTGGAGTTGTAGAAGGCTACCTTGGAGGAAGGTGAAAGGAAATCTCAAGTGCAGAAGGAAGAACTTATAGCACAGATCACCTCATTGACAATATCTTTAGAATAATCCAGGGAACAACATGTTAGTCTTCAACCTTTCAAGGAGCATTTTCTAGCACAGAGAAGCAGGATGCACCAGCTATAGATGGCCATTGAGGAAGAGTGGTGTAAGGTATTGCAGGTGGATAGTCGGCTGGAGGAGATTTTGGAAACCTCTTCCTATTTTATTGATAGATCTCAGGACATCCTGGAAGTCCTGACAGGAAGGATGGCAAGGTTAGAAGCTAATGAAGAAACTCTTGCAGAGTTACCTTCAAAAGATCAACAAGCTCTCAGGCAGGATTACGATTTGTTGGAATTCGCCATCAACACAGCTGAAGAGTTCAAGAAGGCTGTTAAAAAGACAAGAGGGGAATGCACAGAATTCTTCAGGAGGCTTTTGATTGCTTATAATTGATGCCAAGTAGAGGCTGAGCAAAGAATGGATGCTTTTCCGGAGCACGGCCTGTTTTTGGAAATTTTGCAAAGAAGGTATCATGAAGATGAAAAAAGAATACAACACATTAAAGCTTTAGATGAACAGACCCTAAGGAATGAGGTAGAACATTCCGCAGTTAGTGTGTAGCTGTTAGAAGACCAGCTTCGCCTGAGCACATCCATAATAGAGGTCATCAGAAACCAGGCTGCAAAATTTGAAATAAATATTCGATTCTTGGAACCTTCTGAATTTGAAAGTATTGCCTCAAAGGCCTCAACGTGGAAGAATTTTTTGAATAATCAAGCGGGGCCCTCCTCATGAACATTTTTTTACTTTTATAATATTTTGTAAATTTTATAAACACAGTGAAAATAAATTTTGGGAGGCGAAGAGTTGGGGAAACCCAAGAGTCACTCTTGGGCCGCCCAACAGTGTTGTTATTTTGTATAAATATAGGAGATTTAGATGGAAAAGGGACTTTTTCCCAGTTAGATGAGTGAAGACATATTGTAAGAAGAACTATTTCCTTTTACAATAAAAAAAAATTACAGTTTGCCTGTTGGAGAAATTTTGGTGGGATGTTCAAATGTTATGCTATGGATTTGTTGAAGAGGAACTATTTTGTTTTCAGCTTTTGTCCGCTAACTGTGAGATCATTTTGACTCTTAGGACCTATTTTCTTGTTTGAATGATTTCTGGTTTATTTTATGAGAATTACCACCATGAGTAATGAATGTTGTTCATAAGCAATTGGCTATATAGTTGTTTAAATATATTTAATTGTTCATGTGTTTTTTGGAATAAGTATTAACTATCTGTAATTTCTCTTTATAATACATGCACAAGATACATTACTCATTAATAAGTTACAATCCTGCTCTCTAGGGATAGGTAGGTAGTTAGATTTATTTTCTTGCTGTGTGTGTGATTTAGATGCTTGAGAGTTTAAGATGAGAGGTAAGAACCTACGCATCACATTGTGAATACTCCTTGCATTCTTTATTACTCTGCATATTAAGTAGGCACTTGCATATCATCCTTTAAGTCAAAAAATACAAAAATATATACGGTGGATTGGGCTGCAACTGGTAAAACATTTTATTTTTGTTACTTGACCTATGGTAGCCGGACCGCAAACCGGACAGATTCCCTACACCAAACAGTCACGGGTTAGTTGGGAACGTTGACTGGGGAGAATCCCTTGCTATTGTTTCCTGCAATTTTCCAGGCCTTAACAAAAACCAAGAAGTCAGCAGGATACTCCCAAGAATCAACTGAGATGATGAGATAATCCAAGATTCCTTCAGGTTTAATAGTGGATCTATCTGCTAGTTCTAAAATGGTAGGAGTTGACTTGAGATTAGTGAGCCCAATTTTTCTTACATTTTCAATAGTCATAACGTTAATTGCTGCTCCTAAGTCTACCAGTATGTTGGGTATTTGTGTGTGCCCAATCTGCACAGTGACAGTGGGATTCCTAGGGTCATCATATTTGACCAAGAGGGGTTTTCCCATTATTAATGCAGATAACTTCCCTATGACATGAACAGTGGGAGGATCCCTAGGTTTCCTTCCTGGTTTCCTTGTACACAGATCCCGAACAATTCTGGCATATATAGGTACGTTTTGAAGGGCCTGAAGGAGTGGAATTTTAACATAAATATTTTTTAACTCTCCTAAGAGGTTAAACTGAGGTTGCCCCACTACCTTTGGTAACATTAATATTTCAGGGTATGTTGGTTCCCTAATAAATTGTGTAGGTTGTGTGTCGATAAATGTGTCTTTCTATGTTTCAACCATCATATTAGTAGGATTTTCAGTGTCTTCAATAATGGGGGCCACTGTATTGGATAAATACTATGGATTCATCCCTTCTTCATGCATAGGGGATGGAACATCCTCAATGATCAAAGGCTCCACTACCTTTCCTGATCGTAAGCATATATCATTGTAGGGTACAAGAGTAATGGAGTAAGAGGGCATGTTGATAGTCTCAAACTGATGGACTTCTTTATTATTTGGGTTAGGGTTAGGTTGAGCAGGCAGCTGTGGTCGTATCGACGTATTGGGGACAACATTATTCTGGAGTTACAACTGCGACTGCTGATAAGGCTGAGGATATTGTTGAGGAGGGTATGGTTGTTGAGGAAATGTTTGATGTGGAAGCTGTTGAGAGGATTGGTTAGGGGGGAATTGGTTCCCTGGATGGAAATTCTTCCATCCAGGAGACCAAGAATTTTGTTGGTTTGGTGGCTGTGTCCAGGGGTTCCAAGAGTTAAAATTTTGCATTGGAGGTTGAGAGGGGTACCATTGAGGGTTATAATAAGATGAAGGGAATTGTGTATTCATGTGCTGCATATTATTCCAATTATTCACATTATTCAAAAATGGAAACAAGTATGGAGTCATACCTTGATTTCGAGGCTTCCAGGGCTTTTTCTGTGCAATAAAGTAAGCTAGTTCCACATCTGGAGTTGATGCCTACAGAACAACCTTCACTTGAGGTAGTGAAGGGCATTCTTTTGTGTCATGGCTCATCTTGCACAACTGACACACTTCTACCTTGTCAAGTGGGCACTTCTTCAGAGGGTGGTTCTTCCTAAATTTAGGGCAGAATACACATAGTGTGAGATCCTCTACTGCTTGTTTCTCCTTTGCCCTTAGGACATCTATTTCTAAGGATATGGAGCTCATCATTTATGTTTTGAAATTTTCAAGGAGATTTCCTATCTCTACATGGGTGGCTCCTCCATTAGATGACTTTTGTGTTTTGTCAAAGACATCACATTCTAATTTGTCCTGTTTGTCCCATTTGTTATTCCTGGAAGATCCCTTGGAATACCTTTTGCACAGTTTCATGATCTTTTCAAAGGACTCCTTAGAGATATCCCCCTTTCCTAACAGGTTTAACATGTCTAGGAAATAATCCCTAATCCCACGAAGTAGGATTATTTTGAGCACATATAACCCCATATTAGTCTGTCCAGCTCTCTACACATTATATAAGATCCTTTCAATAAAATATTCCAGACTTTCACCATCCCTATGTACCATTTTAAACAGTTCTTCTCTCTTATCCTTGGTATTGCAATACTCCTGATAATTTTGTAGGAACACCTATTTCATCATATCCCAGTTAATGACCGTTTCGCCTCCTAGGCTCATAAACCAACGTAATGCATTGTCCTTCAGAGTGGCAAGGAAAATTTTCAGCTTTTGTGCATTGGTGGTGTAGTCATACTTGTGACAAAGGATGTCAAATTTGAAAATAAATTCATTCGGATCCTCTGCCGATTTCCCATAAAAGCGAGGAAACACCGACGGCGATATATTTTTCATGGGGGCTATCCCTTCTGGCTGTTGAATTGGGAATTGAAGTGTATCAATCATCCCTTCAGGTGGGGAATTACCCTCATGATGATGATTTTCTCCCATTGCTTCTTCCTCTTCGGGATCGTGTCCGTTGCTCATATCTTCCTCTATTTTATCCTCTTCATCCTTGCACTGGCCGTTAAATTTCTGATGGAATTGTGTCGACTCCTCTTCAGTCACAACCTTCCCATTAATGTGATAGATCAAATCTTGGTCAACTGATCCTGCAGTACTAATGAGCTGTCTTCTTCCACAGGGCTATCCGAGAGTGTTGTATCTCCTCGTGTGTTCTCCACTATAGAGACTGACACTGCCACTCTAGTGGTGGCATGGATTCTTCTGATAGGTGTTTCCTGATAGCAAGCCCCAATAGAAGAATTGGTTCTATCAACCAGGTCATCAATGAATGTTATTCTTCCTAATGTTGGATTTCTCCCACGGCATCAACCAGCTGCAACATTAGTGTTCTGTGGGGTTCTGGGATTTATAAGATGGTCACACTATACCCTTCTTGTATTCATGCAACCCAAAACATGCAAACTTAAAAAAAACTGAAGAAGAATGAATAAAGATAATTATTGGATGCAACTACTATAGTGTCTAATACTTATCCTCCCTGGAAACAATGCCAAAATGTTGGGCACCCTATATGCAAGTTAATTAAAGCCAACATACAGAGTGTTCAATATAAATTGTCAACCCAGGGAAGTCTCTTATTTCAAGGATAATATGCACTGTATATGCTTTAAACACTAGGTAGCTGATGCTGTAAGTAAATGATCCTACTTTCCTGTTCAGCCACACTCATCCCATAATCCACTTAATCTAATTTACCTTCTCAAGAATACAATCACAAGTACCTTCTTACGATTCTTAATCTAGAATTAAAATATTCAAGAAATAACACCTAGATTACTTTTGCAGAAAGTAAAATCCCTAATTACCAAACCATCTAAATATCCATCCAACTATCTTGATTTAGTTATTCTAGAAATTGAATGTACAAGAATTAAATTCTGCAAGTATAAATGCGAAGGAACAAACTGCAAAGATCTAAAGGAAACAACAATTGAAAGAACTAGGGATGAACATGGTTGTTATAGCTATCACACAGTTTGGTAAAATAAAGTTAAACTATACAGTCGACTAAAACACCACACCTCTGCATTTTTACAAGAGATGCAATTATTGATCATTCAAATGACATACAACAAATCAATAAATGTTGCAGCTTATTGTAAATAAACGAAGTTCTCATAAAATCACACAACAGAATAAATAAAATACCTAATTAACTCAGCAATCCCCATGGGAAGGCGGGCCCAACCTTCACACAGAGATGCTGGAAGTAACACATGTTAAAACGCCGAGATATGAAGAATCAAACTCCTTGTATTAAAAGTGGTAGATGAGCACACAACTTTAGTCACAGCTGATACAATAATTTGGTTAATTTTTGAACCCCTGGCTCAGAATAGTTCCCAGTATTTATACAATTACAATCATAACATATTCCTACTATTATCGAGAAGACATCAACATCTTTGATCTACAGGCTGCCCTAATTACGATCAGGTTTTACAGTCATGGCAAGATGAGAGCAGAAGATATAGGAAAGCTGTTATCTAAGCCATAAATAATGATCATGATTAATTGAGAAGATACTTCATGGATTGCAGCTAATTTTGTGCAGTGATGCACTATTGCCTCTGAATCTGTTGCAGCTACCCTTGTACAGCTCGCATGGAATAATACCCTTGGACCGCGTTCTTTGGGAAACGATGGAATGGATGGCGATCAAATCAGTAATTAATTTCCATCCCTCCTTTGGCATGTTCGGCCTGCTACACCTGTATCCTTTACATCTCGAATTATCTTAATAAAACCACCATATGTTCGGCCTGCTACACTTGAAGGACCACATGAAGGAAAAAAATCTGTTTAATATGCATAATAGAGTAGGATGAGGAAAAAAGAGGTAGATAAGGGTGGTCAAAAAGGGGTCATTTCCAGGCCCAACAAGGCTACTACAGTTGGGTTCAGAAGAAGCACATAGCCAGGGGGGTTGTTCAACCCTTTTCCCTTGATGTTAAAGGGGGAGAAATGGAAATCTATTTCCATCAATTCCAAAGGGGTAGATTATTGGAAACATGGTAGTATAGAGTGTGAAAATTGTCATCAATGGCAATCAAATGAGACATTGAATCTTGTCATACAACTTTCCATGCAAGGGAATGGAAATTAGATGATGAGATGGGCAGTGATGTATGATGGCCATCATAAGAACATTATCCATGCCATTTCCAAATTGGGGGTTATAACAACAAGTCTAGAATGTATCATGATGAAAATAATAATAATCACATAAAAATAGGACTTTATAAACATAGTGATCATATAAAGTAAAACACTAAGATTGGTGACCCATGATGAATAGGAGAGGTGGGTTGTCAGGTAAAATATGCACTATCTAATTCAACACTTAATTGTCAACCCGGGAAGGTAGCTTGTGAGATGAAAACACTATATGTGAATGATTGAAGGCTTGGACTAACCTAAGCTAACTAAAGATGAAAATTCACTAACATGCAACTATATGATTTTAATCTACATGCATGACTTTCATAATTCAAATGCAAGAATTTAATCTATCTATGAAAATAGGAAATTAACTAAGAACTTGAAAAGTAACCATAATTTCAAATCTAATCTAGTGTTATATTAATATATTCTATAAAGGTAGAAAACTGATTAATAACTGAGATTCAAAATATTCTAATGCTATGCTAATCTATTCTATGGAAGGGAATTGCATATACTAATCTAGAAAGCAGTCGCTTGGTCTGAAAGCGATTTGACTAATGAGAGAAAAACTAACTACTTGCAGCAAATTATTTTATCTATATTATAAATTGGAGACTATTTTATGTATGCATAAGTAAATGGCTATCTAACAATGCAAGTGAAACTCAGTTATGGAAAGCAATGAACTATTTAATTGCAAATTTGTAGAAATAAAAACAAGTAACTGCAGATTCATAGAAAGCACAGAAAATATTATTCTAAAAACTAAACGTAAATAAATGTGTTGCAAAACAATAAACTAATCAAAACAAACTAAACTTGGAGCTTTATAATCAAATATAAAACTAAGTACAAAACAATAACTGGAAATATATTCAATTTGAAAGAAAACCTACAATAGAAAAAATAAAATACTTCTACTCTACCTCTTCAACAAACTATACCATAAACTAACAAATATTAACCAATCATAAAAAGATCACGCAACTGGTTTACAACTTGAAAACTAAACTTACACTAAACTAGGTTAAGTGAACTTTTATCATCAAACTTTAAAAAACTGAAAACCAATGCATCTTTAAAATCTAAACGAACCTATTAATCTTGAATTTGAAGCTGAGTTATAATCTTGTACATCTACTGAAATGAAATAACTTGAAGAAATAAAACTAACAAAGCAAAAGCCTAAGACAATAAAATTATGTGTAATTGAAAATGAAAGACTGATTATGGACTCAAATGAGAATTAAAAATGGAATGCTGAACCTACTTCATATATGAGAGCATTTTAAACAAGCTTAAGCTAATATATGTTTTAGGCATGGAACAAATGAAAGTAACTCATAAACTACCTAAATCATGAACAAAAATAAAACTAAAACTATTTCTCATTTGAATCAGTAAAATATATGTTGAATGTAAATGAATTTCATCATCATTAAAACTGAAATAATTAATCTGTGTTACTATAGAACTAAATATCAATTGTTGGAGGTGGATTCGAATCCCAAATAGTTACATAACATGGTGGAATGCTGGAAAATTAACCTGTACCTTACCTAACTATTTTTGCAAAAACAAAATACTGAAAATTATGGAAATGAATTAAAATTCTGTCTAAGTGTGAATTAAAGGATTAATGGCAATCTGCATTAAGGTGCGAACAGAATGTTGAAAACAGTTTAAGTGAAGGTGTGAACTGAGTTCTGAAAGACAATCTAAATAGAGGGATGATTGGCTGGCCATATGGATTATGAAGGCATAAATTGCATAAAAATGCAGGAAATTATATGCTATAAAAAAATAAAGTGTCACCTATAGGAAAACGAACTGCTTGCTTGCAAGAACGAAATGATTTAGAGGAAAAAGTAATAGATATATGCAGGAAGGAAATGACTTAGCTACAAATATAAAAATAAATTGCTGAATATACATAAATGGAACCTTTGAATGTTGAGGGGCCCTTCCTAGAGAGCATGGGTTTATCTCCTAAGCTGCTCAATCACCAACCATTAACAGAAAATGAGAATGATCACCAACACCTGAAATAGAGATTTTTTATTAAACCGAAACAAAGTTTACAAAGCATTTTTTCTCCCCTCCTCTTCAAAACCAAAGAGGTATTTATATGATGATTACAATGGAGATCAGGTCGACCACCTCTTGCTAAAAATAGAGGTTCTTTATTTCTGTAACAACTACCCATCAAAACAGGGATGAATTCAAAAAATGGCCAACCACAATTTCTAGAAAAGTTGGTTTCAGAGAACCACAATTTTCTCCCAAATGGATTTGAATTTTGTGAAAATTCCTTACGATGACCGAAATGGGCCTATTCTACACAAAAGCCATGTGCTGGGATTTTCAATTTCGTTTCTATTTGCCCAAAAATCCACTTTCTGTTAAAAACACATGGTCTGCATGGGAATTTGGATGAGTGTCCGAATTGTAGAAATAATATATCAATGCTATGTGCAATGATGCTAAAAAGAAGCATAGGAAATAGATCTTGCTACTAAGAATTCTCACAAGCATACACAAGAAAAATAGAGAGAAGAAAATAGACTAAATCACATGAATGAAGAGATGAATATTGGTGTGTATCCTTCCATTGAATAATTATGAATAATACTGTACATAAATAGTACATCCCTCATAGGAAAATCGAATTGTATGGAAACAAGTCATAAAGCTCAAAAAGGATGACTTACCAAAATATAGCAAAACCCCCATAGGTGGATAAATCACTTACTAAATATATAAAGGACCTCACGAGTTGGAAAAAGCATGAGTGAGTTGTCAAGGAGATGGAAAAAACATGCTAATCCTATAAAATGGAGAAAAACTAATGGAGGATGGGTTGGAAACAAAAGCTCCCAGTTTCCTAGTTGACTAGCTTTTATCTTATCCATAGAAAAGCAGAAAAAGTAGGAAAAGCAGAATAAAGCAGAATCTGCTGTAATGTCCTGTATACTAATTCTGGATGGTCAAAAATGTGGTCAAGATCAACCCAGAATTGGAAATAAATCATTCATAGGATATAGATGGCATGTATTGACTTTAAGGTGCAAGTGGATGCCAACTAATTAAGCTAGTGGGTGAATAATTAATCAAATAATGATTCATTATTTTATCCTAAGTTGTGAGTGGGTTTAATATATTCCTACACGAATGACTTGTAACTAAAATTTGTTCATAAATCCGGATTCTGAGCAGATTTTTTGCTGATTTTTTGGTCATGTTGAAGGCTGAGTGTTGGGTTGTTGAACTGAATGCTGGATTCCTAGAGCTGGCCTCCCTCCCGTGAACCATTTTATTGAATAGAATACATGTGTTTAAATGATATATCATCTATGTATAATCCAATCCATGATGTGCAAATCTGTGAACCTGCATACAAAAAAGCATGAGTATATACATTTTGTTAATTTAAAACATTGTTACAAACTAACAAATTGTTTTAAGAATCAAACCAAAATTATTAAAACGTGGTTCGCCTTTGTTTTATGTAATGACTATTTGTTTTTCTATTTATTTGTTTTATGTTATGTTTATATTAAAAGGGATTAATATATATTTAAATAATAATAACAACCTTTTTATTACTTAATGATTTATTTGTTAAATTTGAAACAATGTTAAAGAGATATTATTAATTCAAATTTTTAATTTGTATATGCAAATTGTTTGTGCCAGAAATTGTTTCCAAGCTATAAAGAAACAAGCCAACACAATCTCAAATATTCAATCAAGCAAACTAGGTTTTAGGGTTTCTGAAAGGTTTTTCTGGTTGTAAAGTTTGGTGAATGAAGGGAATACATTCATGAGACAAATAAGAACTGAATCATAAGCAAAGAAGAACAGAGATGCATAATATAATTACCAATATCCAACAGAAAATGACATTCAAGTTCATTCACAACTGACAAGCACTACTAGCAAAGAAACCATAAACCAACAATGAATTTATCAATCATGTAACTAAACAAGTTAAAAATGAAGCCAAAACACAGACTGAAGGATGGAAAGGATCATATATTTCATAATTCTATTCATCAAATACACATGAGAGTTTTGATACTTAGCTCATAAACAAGTCATAGACCTCCTTAAGCCATCCAAAAAGTAGAACCCTTTGTTCTCTTTCTCATCTACCTAAATACTGTTTCTCAGAAAATCAATTAGGGTCTAAACCCTAACTGTCTTCAGTCAACTCATCGATGGGATAATGTCAAATTATAATTTACAAAATAAAGTATTTCTTCAAAAACATAACAAACAACTGACTAACAAAAGTATTTCTCAAAAGACATAACAAGTAACTGACTAACTAACAAAACTCAAAGGTCTTTAGCAGCTTCAGCTAGTAAGGCTATTCCATCCAAATCCTGGGCCTTCTTCCTGGCTCTCTTCTGCTCAGCTTCCAGATCTGCTAACCTTCTTGTAAGTTCTTCATTCTGGTGCTGTAAGCCTCTGACAGTCTTCTTCAATTCTGCACATTGTAAATCTGTGCTTCTCTTCCTCTTCAGGGCCTCCTTGGAAACTGCAGTAAGCTCTTGATAATGATAATTTACTTCTTGTAAATCCTCCCCGAGCCTTCTATTTGCTAGGCTCAAACCATCATTTAATTCCTGCATGTAATCCATTTGATGCTTATATTGTCTGATGGTTTTTTGCATATTCTCCTTTTCTGAGTCAAAATCCTTCCTTGTTGTGGTATCCTATATCTCACTAGGCAGCCATGGGATATCTAGCTTTCTGAAGATGTCTTCATCCTCCTGTAGCAGCTTTGTAGAAACACCAGGAACACTTGGAGTTTATTGAGTGTCTGTTTCATCAGGTGCATTCTTGTCCATTAGCAATTTATTTTCTGAATAAGAGGCATCCACTTCTTCTTTCTGCTGCTCCTTCAACATTTCATCTCTTAATTTCAGAAACACAGCTGATAGTTTAGTTTGGGTGAGGCTGGACTCTTCTACTGTCCTCAAAGGTTTCTTTCCTTTACTTTTACCTTTGCTAGATTCTAGATTTTCCTCTAAAGAAGAGGTATTAATCATAGTGACCTCTGCTGTGTTTAATTTAGGGTTTAAAAGCTTTTTCATATTCATCCTTAGTTTGTTTTTAGGTCTGGTTTTTGCTCTCCATCCCGAGGCAAGTTCTTTCACCATCTTCAAAGTTTTTCCTTGATGTCTAACTGTGGCTAACTCCATAGATTTAACTTTGGTCTTCTTTTTCTTTGACCTCTCTGTTTTATCCTCTTGACTGTAGCATTCTCTATGTGTATCAACCCTAGACTCAGCATAGACTGTCAACTCATCTCCTTCTAGGAAATATCCTTCATCTTCAGATAAAATAGTAATAGGGCTTCTTTTTTGGACCTTGGCCTCCTCTTCCTTCACTGCAACTTTCTCTGTGACAACAATTTTCTCATTCATGAGAGTTTCTGCTGGTGCCCTATTTTGCACAGGCTAATATTCCTTCTTTATAAACAGTGAACTTTTGCCCTTATTATCAGCTGAAGGCTGCTGATGTTCATAGTCTGCCTTTGAAGGTTCTATCACTTCTTCAAGTTTAACTTCTTTTTTATCTTCAGACTTGACTTTCTGACCTAGTTTTCTAACTAGGGTTTTCCCCTTGTCCACATGTTTTTTGGTTGGCTGATCTTCCTGCTTAATTTGGAAACCAGACCAAAAGAGGAAATAGTCCCATGTCTTCCCTTCTCTTTGCAGAGCAGTGCTGATAATTAATTTGATCAATCCATGATGGAAAATGGACTGTGTAGTGTGATCCTGATGCTCCTTGACCCTACTTGACATCTTCTGCAAACTTTTAAACAAAAAGAAAGGAAGACTCATCCTTGATTCACCAACAAGGTGCTGTAGAAACCTAAAATGATATTTAAAGACAAAATCATATCTCCCCTCACAAGTAATATAGATTTGAAGGACTTTAATGGGCTCTACCCATTCATCTTTGAAATTTTGGATTAGTACTCCTTTGCTCCAGTCTGAAATAATGCCAGCTAAAAGATACCTTTGAGCATTGAAGGTGAATGGTAGCTTTTTGAACCACATTTCTCCTTCATTTCTGACTCCTATAGCTTCAGCAACCAACTCCACAGTCAACTTAAACTTCAGAGTATCAAATACTACCATGTCCTGGTTATAGCATTGGGAAAATTTATAAGAGACCTCAGTGTTATAGCCATCAATCTTCTTGAAGAAATCCAACCATCCAGCATTCTGGAAGAGCTCTACACAACCTAGAAATTGGTCAATCCAATTTATCTTAGTGGGCTCAGCCCTGTTGGTCTTCCCACTTTTTCTCATCTGCTTTCAATGAATGAATGCTATTTCTGTATGCTTTTAAAACCCTGTCAATGTCCTAACCACCCTTTCTCTCTCAAGATCTCAGAGTTTTTACAGTCTGTTCTATTTTGAATGCAGGAAATGTTTTACACTGATATTGGGTAATTAGGTCAACATAGTACAAAAAATATTTTCACAAAGCTGCTGCTGAATTTGACTAACATCCCAAATGTTCATTTCGATGCAAGATCATCTTTAGAATGCATGCAAACATCTATGTATTGTGATTATGCACAAATAGCACCCTTGGCTCATTCCAATGCTACTAATGAGCTATCTCTTTGCAAAAAAGATTTTTCATTAGTGCTCTCAAATGCGTGCTTCTTAGATCAAATTGTGATTGTTTAGCTAGGGGATGGAAACATATGAGAGCAATCTTTTATCTGCTAACTTTCTGATTCAACTTGCATTCAACATAAAACCAGTCAGCTTCTGGCACCTACTCAGACAAGGTCTGCATGTAATTTACATGCTCAGCTTAGTCATTGCATTTCTTGTAGGTAACAAGTTAATCTGTGAAACCCTGGTCGCCACAAACTATATAGATCTTCACCCTAACATATTTTCAGGTTTTGAGAGGGTAATTGTTCAATGCAACTACTACCTTTCAACTTATCACTTTCCACAGCATCTAAAAACCTCTTAGACTGATATCTCTTCGAAAGGAGTTTGTTAAAAGCATAAATTTATGTTTTCCTTAATCAATTTTAACATAACAAGCTTTACTTGGAAAGCCCCAATTTAGCAGCCACTATCAGGTTAACGTGGAATACCTCATTCCCGTCCTGCTGCAGACGTTTAAAATTGATCCTTGAACTATTTGACTGTCGAAATTAAGTATCCAAGTGCCTTCAGGTCTTCAGTTTGCTTCCTGTTGGCGCGCTGAGAAAGCCCTAAATCTCCTCTGTAACTGCAAATTCCAGATTTTAAGCAGATGTCTTTGTTCCACTTTGCCTCCAGCTTCGTGATGCATATGTGGAGAACTTCCTTCCCATCAAACTTGGCTCGTACCTCTACCTGTCATGATACACTGAGCCCTAGCTGCTGATTACCACGATCTCCTTCACTTCACGAACGACACCTGTTTGCATGATCATTTCTGATGAAACACGTATCACAACCTTTTACACATGCGATTAATCATACAGAGATTGAAATCATGAGAGAATTTGTCTTAAAAATCGACAATTTTGGTGCCCGTGATATTCTTGTAGCGCTGTAGTGTTAAAATTTCAGTCGTTGTGCTACAAGAATATTTCAAATTCAAATTTGGCACTTTTTAGTCATTATTTCCATTTTAAATGAGGTTTTAAATGGTGAACTTTGATCATGATGTTATTTGTGAACCCATTACTCAACATAATGTCCTATAAAACCCTTCAAGACCTAAGAAGAACAAACCTAAAGCAAAAATTAAAATCTCACTTAAAACAAAAATTTTCTAAGGTAAGCAAATGAGCAAACTTAAAATAAAAATCACAATCAAAATATAAAATTGAAGAAAACAAGTTCATGACTTAACATCTGGCTCCAACTACGGGATGAAGTCCTCCCTGTGAGGCTTCAAGAACCTGTAGACCAGTGCCTTATTTTCTTCTACCTATTAGTTTGCAAAATTTCCATTGGGTTATGGAGTCTTTATTATGCTTCAATCACACCGGTATATACAATGAAAAGTGAAAATATCCTCAAATACTGTAAAAATGCTTGAGGAATCGTCCATTGACAGGAGTTGACAATTCCTCACCTTCCAAAGACTGCAGAACAAAAGTGTTATTCTCCAAAATCTTAGACACTAGGAAAGGGCCAAACCAGAGGTTGTCAAACTTACCATGCTTCCCTTTTTTCTCTTTCCTTGCATCCCACCTCAAAACCATATCATCAACTGAGAAAGTGTTTTCTTTGATATTCCTATCAAATCTGCTTTTGATCTTCAATCTGTACAACTGTGCCCTTTCTTCCACTTTTTCCCTGTTCTGTTGCAATTCTATCATCTCATAAATCCTTCTCTGCATATCATTGGGTTCTTCCTGGAAATTCTAAAGAAAATTCATCACTAGGATTCCCAATTGAACAGGAAAAACTGCATCTATACCATAAACTAACTGGAAGGGAGAGGTTCCGATTGCTTGTTTGACTGTTATCCTATCAGCCCACAATGCATATTTCAGCATTGAATCCCATGATCTCTTGTTATGATTGAGCAACTTTCTGATACTCTGAATGATGTTCTTATTTGAGGAATCAACCAAACCATTGCCTTGGGGATAGTAAAGAGTTGAATGTTTCAGCAAGATACCATTCTTTTCACAAAAGGATTCCATTGCCTTGGACTTGAAAGCCTTTGCATTATCTGTTACTAATTTCTGAGGACAGCCAAACCTACTAAGGATATTCTCCTCAATAAATTCCATGATTACTTTGTCTGTGGCATTCCTAGTAGGGATGGCTTCCACCCATTTTGTAAAGAAGTCTGTTGCAGTTAGAATCCACCTATGTTTCCCTGAGGAAGATGGATTTATTTCCCCAATAAAATCTAGACCCCATTGCTGGAAAGGAGCATTTATTGCAATAGGTTTTAGGGGTAATGACAACAATTTTTGTTTGCCAGCAAAATTCTGACAAGGGATACAGCCTCTTACCTGCTGATAAACATCTGCAAACAAAGAGGGCCAATAGTATCCAGCTCTTAAAATCCTATATGCTGTTGTCTTCCAGTACTTGTGGCCTCTACAAGCACCCTCATGAGATTCGGAAATCACTCCTTCAATTTCAGATTTATCCAAGAATCTGAGTAGAATACAGCCTGGAGAACAATTGCTCTTCTACTAGACGATACTTAGTAGCTTTAAGCTTTAAATCTAGCAGCTTTTCTATCTAAATGCTCAGGACATTGCAAAAATAACAGAAAATACACAATGTCTGCATACCATGTAGATGATGAATAATAGTCCATGATCTTCTCTTTTTCCAAATTTGCTTGATCTTCTTCCTGAGCTAACTCTTCAGTCATCACATGCAATCCTAGAGCTTGACAATTTGATTCATCCAGTAGCTTGGCTAAACCTTGTCCCTTGACTAGTTTGGTAGGTCTGATATCTACATCATATTCCATGATTTTAGCAATCCACCTGCCTCTTTTCCCTTCACTATCGGGCTATGTTAAAACATCTTTCACAGCAGCATTAGGCACAAATGAAATAACTTTAGAATGCAGAACATAGATTCTGAAAAACTTTAAAGCTTTTACCAAAGCATAGGCCTATTTTTCTAAGATACTGTATTTTAGTTCAAAATCCCTAAGAGTTTTGCTGAAGAATGCAATAGGATGCTCCAATCCTTCCTTATTCTTCTGCAACAAAACAGTTGCTATTGTATCTTCTGAGGAAAATGAGAATGTAAGAAATTCTCTGGTAAAATATGGGCTCACCAATATTGGAGCTTCAGTAAGAGCCACTTTAATCTTTTCAAATGCATTTTTTTGCCTCAGTGGTCCACCTGACCTCTTGATCCTTTTTCAGCATGACTGTAATCTGTTTGATCAGCAAAGTTTGGTATAAACCAACATAGAAAATTGATTTTCCCAATGAAATATTGGACATCCTTTTTACTCCTAGGTAAACTTATTTTCATTATAGCTTTTACCCTTTTAGGATCAATCCTTATACCATCAGCAGATACTAAATGACCAAGCAATTTACCTTCCTATACAGCAAAGTGTGACTTCTTTGGATTTAAGGACAAGCCAAATTTTCTACATTTCAGGAAAGTCTACTTCAAATGCTTTAAATGTTCATCATCTGACTGTGAGAAAACAATAATATCATCCAAGTAGATTACCACAAACTTGTCCTTTTCTTTGAAAAAAGCAATATCCATAGCCCTCTGGAAGGTGGCTCCAGCATTCATCAACCCAAAAGGCATCTTATCATACATAAAAGTTCCCCAGGGAGTTGTAAAATCTGTCTTCTCCTTATCATCAGGATGCATAGAGATCTGATTATACCCTGAGAAACCATCAACCATAGAGATCCTCTGTGCCCCAACTACTTTCTGCGATATTTGCTCAATTTTAGGCAGAGGATAATTATCCTTTAATGAAGATCTGTTCAAATTTCTGAAGTCAACACACAACCTGATTTCTCCATTCTTTTTTCTAACAGGAACCAGATTAGCCACCCATGAAGAATACTTGAGAGGCACTATAATCTTGGCATCCAATAGCTTCTTCACTTCTTTTTCATTAACATGAAACAAGGCTGGATTAATCCTCCTTAATTTCTGATGAAAAGGTGGGTTTTAAAGGGAATTTATGCTGTATGATTCCTATGTCATAAGTTCTCAATTCCTCATAAGACCATGCAAAAACATCTACATGCTCTTTTAACAGTTTAATATACCCATTTCTTTGTTCAGCTGTAAGTGCTTTAGAAATTTTGACCATTCTAGGATGTTCTACTGAGCCAATGTTACAATCCACCACATTCTCTTCTGGGGACTGTACTACAGGTTTTAAGAATGTATCATCGTTCGAAAAAATCCTTTCTAAAGGTACCAAACCTTTTGGAATGAAATTACTTTTTAATTCAATAATTTTATGTCCAGCAATCTCATTTTCAGCAATCTCTTCCACCTCTTCATCACCCTCATCTTCCTCTTGATCAATCATGGAATTTGAAAACTCATGGGTAAGCTCTAGAAACCTCTTAATATCTAGGTAATCTTCAAACACTCTCCACTGCTTTACATTATCAGGTACAGATGGTCTATACCTCACTTCAATGGGATATCTCAACTGAGTGGTATTGGGAATTCTAAAGTGTGTGGCAGCCAAGGCCAATGAATCTGCAGTCTAATTATGGTCTCTTGGAATATGGGTAATGTTAAAAGCTACAAAATAATTTTCAAGCATGTCCCATACCTTATTTCGATAGACTTTCAGCAAACCTTGCTTCACTTGATAGTTGCTCTTCACCTGCTGAACAACTAATTCAGAGTCGCCAAATGCAGAAATCTGCTGAATGCCCAAATCTTTGGCAGCTTTTAATCCTAACAGCAAAGCTTCATATTCAGCAGTATTGTTTTTAGTAATAAATTCCAGATTATACATCAGCTTTACTGTTTCACCTCCAGGGGATATGAGAAGAACCCCTACACCTGCACCTTCTTTACAAGAGGACCCATCAAAATATAATTGCCACAGCTCATCCTCCTATTCTCTGCTGCATTTCACTGGTTGTCCTTTCTGAACTTGTAACAAACCAGCAGTATTGTCTTCCTCACTAAAATGTAACATGCAAGTACCAAGGTCTTTATCAACAACATACAGTGGGTGGTTGGTTGGGTTCTTATCATCCATCACAATATATGCAAACTGAAGCTCTCTATACAGCCTTCTATTTTCTCCTCCAAACACAGGAATAGTAGCATATGGTAGATCCATTTGTAAGGTCCCACCAACCTTCTTTTCCCAAGACCTAGAAAGAAGTAACCCAAACTTAGGAGTAATATCAGCTACCACTACATCCATGATCACACTCTTCATGGGTAACTGAGCCAAGCTGACAACCATGTCCTTTATTACCCCTAAACACTTCACTGCTCAGGAATCAAAGGCATATAGATCATGGCAGGGTTTGGTAATACTCAGCCCTAAAGCCTCCATAACAGCCTTTGGCATAAAATTGTGTGAGGTTCCCAAATCTAACAAGAAATTATGTATCATTTGTTCATGGACTATCAGGGTGATGTAGAATGGAGGTGAAGCACCTACTTCATTTTCAGTCTTTTCGGCCAAGGCTGATCCAATGAAAATCCTAGGATTTTCTTCTTGCAAGTTCACCGTATCAGAAATAGATTGATTGCTTGATGAATTCATCACTTTAAGAACTGTTTATTTATATGAAGGATTTTTTATTAATTCAGTTAAAGGTACAAGAATCTTTAACTTTCCTAATTCATTCTCCAAACTAAAATTCTGGACAGTTTTATTTACCTCTTCAACCTCTGTGTTTTTCTTTTGTTTTTCTGAAACTTGTCTTTTCTCTGTCACAGGATCAGATGACTGCTTAGCAAGGACAAATGCCTTCTTCTTTGGGATTTGTACCATTTGTTTTGGACCTGACCTTAGATTCACAGTCTTCTTAAGTTCATTTTGACTGACAGCAACAGTTACAGTAGTATTTTCCAGACCTAAATCATCCTTTGTTTCGAACATGTCAGCATCATAGTATTCTGCATTTAGAAACTCTTCCTCAGTAACAAAACCCCTAGACAATCCTTCTCCAAAATGATTCATATCTTGATCAGTCTCTTCAAAGATCAGCTCATCATCAACTTCTTCCTCATCAGCCACATTGTTTTGAAGAGGTGGTGGCACTCTTTGGTCCTCATTTTCTCTCCTTTCTTGCTGGATATCATTGTTCCTTCGTTCTCTAGGCATAAAACAGGAAGCAAATTGCCTTCTGAACTGGTTTTGATTGTTAGGATTTCGTTCACCTTCTGGAACAGGCTTGTTGGAATTTTTCTCAAGCTCTAATTTATTCAATTTTGCAGTCAAAATTTTAACCAACTTAGCCATTTCATCAATCTTCCCTTCAGCATAATGAGAAGCTGAACCTCCGGGAGCTGCTTCCTTCTTTCCTTTTCTGTCATAAAGTTGCTGAGCTGTTTCCTTCTTCAATCTATTGGAAGCCAATATGTTAGATTATACCTCCAAAGCTGAATCTTGCATATTTAGTAAAGAAATAGGCCTCATTTATCTTAGTAATAAAGAGAATTCATGATCAAAAGCATTTGCATATGTTAGCTTAGCAGAAGTTTCAGTAGGCTTTATTTCTGCAGGAATTCTACTGTACATCTTGTTAAACCTCTTTGAAAATTCTGCAACAGTTTCCTCCTTTTTCCTCCTAAGTGCACCAAACTCAGTTATGTAGTATGTATGGTATTTGGTGTCACCCCATTATCTCATGAAGAGATAACGGATTTCTTCAATGATAGTGATTGAGTTAGCAGGTAACTCTCTAAACCATTTCCTTACATCTCCATCAAGGCTCTGCATGAACATTCTCATCCATACATCCTTGGCCTCAATTTTTTGGTTATCAGCATAGCTAAGGAAATCTTCCCAATGTTCTTCAGTTGTGGTTTCCCCTTGTCTATTAAACCTAGGAAGATATTTTTGATAGTAACCCCCAGGCAGTGCATTTAAAGGCTGAGGCAAGACCAATGGTGCATATCTGGCTGCAACCATCCGGTCCATCATGTCTATGGGCTGATTTTGGGCTGCCATTTTTGGACTGACTGATTTTGATGATGAAGAGGTTTTACTGGAACCTGTTTGAAAGGGATTTTTACCTAATTTCAGCTAAAAAAGAGGTATCTTACTAGGAGAGGTAGTTTTGGATTTTCTGAAGGATTGAGGATTAGTAAAAACTTGGAAACTGCTATCAGGAATAATAGGATTTAACCAAGGTGAGGTTTCTTCTTCTTTTCTTAGCAAAGATGAATGTGATGAACTACCCACACTACTACATTTTGATCCAAAATCCGACGGCTCGTGGATTTCTCTTTTTAAACTTACCAAAAATCACAAGGATACATTTTTTTTTGTAAATGTGGCCAAAACCGTCGCTTAAGCGACGGCTAGTCTAATACCCATCGGTTAAGCGACGGATATTCTCATAGCCGTCGGTTAAGCGACGGCGCGTTTGTTGAATTGAGAAGATGAAAAAAATAAATCTAGACTAAATTGTATTGTGTCGGTTAAGCGACGGATATTTTGGTTCATTTCCTATAACAACCCGAAACCCATTTTAGCGGGGAGTTCCGTGTCTTTTATGATTTATAATATAAGGAGATGTTGTAAAAGAAGGAGACACATAAGGAAGCACATACTATTGCAGAGGTTTGAAGTGATGGTCGAAGCACATACTATTGCAGAGGTTTTCCTCTATTTCCAAAACATACCTATATGATTCTGTGTTTCACTGTAGGAGCAACATAGTATTTCAGGGACTGATCCAAGGTTCGAGGTGAAGGTAGGAGCATGAGCTATAAGGTTCGACAGGGTTTGAGGTGAATGCAAGAGAAAATACTATTTCAAGGTTTTTCCTCTGTTTCTAAACCATATTTCTCAGCAATGCCATGTTTTGATGCAGGATCAACATAGTATTTTAGGGCTTGATCCAATGTTTGAAGTGAAGGAAAGATCACGGGTTGTAAGGTTTGGAACACGGTTTAAGGCAAAGGATGGAGAACATACTATTTCAAGGTTTGGGGCAGGGTTTGAGGTGAATGCAGGAGCACAATCTATAAGGTTAGAGCTAGGGTTTGAGATGGGGATGGAAATATATAGAAGGTTAAGGCTGTCACACAATGCCTCATGCTAATATCTCATTCTCTAAACGATGAATCATTGAACTTTTTTCCCATCAGAAGCATTGGTTTTATAAAACACAAATCAATGGAACAATGACACATCAAGTTTTCTGAGGATATGGATTGTGGTATTCACCATGCAATTTTTTTATTACCAGAGCATGTTCCGATTTGGTTTGGAATCATTGGATTCTAAAGAATTTGGCACCATGAGAAAGGGGGCATGGCCGTAGAGAAGATACATTACTCACAGGTACCTCTCATATACTTTATAATTATGTTTCTTCTTTGCAATATGTGCTATTTATAGTTTTTTCCCTATGGATCTCATTCTCAGGTTTCTTAGCATCATATTTTACTCTTTTATGATCTGTGAAAATCGCCTTCTCTTGCTTTAAATCCAATCTAATGTATGCACATTTTAGAAATTGAACCCTGAATGTCAATTTGGTTCTACCCTTCAACCTAATCACAAATGCCACCTCAGCCCCCAATATCCACCATGTCTTATATGAGGTAGTCAACTATGTTGGAAATAGAGGAGAGTAAATCTTATACAAATGTGTTAAAATAGATAAAGAGATGATGGTTTATTGTTTAGGGAAGAAGAAAAAGTATGGAGGAGGAATATTTTTATAAAATAATTTGGGAACCATGGAAGGAATTTGCTTCAGAATAAAGAGTATCCATTAATGTATGAATAAAAGAATTGGATCTCCAAATAAGACGAGCATACATCCATACGTTTTATCATTTATTCATGAGTACATTATCCTGTTGACAAAATTAAAATAAGGGTAAAATATCAGGTGGGCACGATGCACGCATTGATTTTCATGATCGTGATGATTTTTAGGCTATTATTTCCCAACAACTGATTTTCTAGCTATTGTTGCCCAAGAACCGGATTCTAACATAGACTTGGAAACTTTGTTATTTAGCTTTTCTATACAAAACAAAAATTTGAATATGAAAAAACTAAACCACATAATTATTTGCATTTGTATATTGCCCTTAATTGGCCTTTAACGAGATACCCTGAGATATCTGTGGCATAACTTCATACCGTATATGATATACCTGGTGAAATGGAATTGTTACCTGAGATACACGACTATAACTCATGATGGTGGGTTTGAACTGATGACAATATTTGATGAACATATGTTAAATCAGCAACATTAGTGATAATGATGGTTTGTCAAGAGCTTTAGAGACCCCTTGGAAGTGGATGGAAGCATTCTTAGCATGACAATTTACTGGGCTATGGATTGAATTGGGATCTATTAAACGAGCTATGTGCAAGGGCATGATAAGTGTTAATACCGACAGAGAGCTTGATTGCTGCTGTTGATGCTATAAATAACATATTGAGTGACAAATATATGCTCCAAGCTATTTCATTTTCAAAAAAATATAAAATAAAATGGATACCCTGTATTTGAACTTAAAATGACAAATAATACATTATTTTTTCTATTTTCTGTCACCAATTTTATGTTCTAATCATTTTCCTTCTCTTAAAGTATTTTATAGCAAATTCTATTGACTTCCTTCATAATAAAATTTTCAGCTTGCCTCAGCAAACTAGCTCAATAATTAGGATATTCAGGTCGTTTGTATATGTGCTCATATGGGTTCGTATCCACCTGAGGACCTCAACAGTCTTGCATGCACTATCATTAGTGCCAATGGTTTGTTACTTGGAAAATATTGCGTTCAGGGTATATATAGGATTCATAACCATGGTGAACACTGAAATCGTATAGCTGTAAACAGTAGCAACCTAGGAAGGAATGTGCTCTTGAAATAACTCAACTCAGTGGTGGCTTCTTGCCTTCGTTATGCACCTTTCAAAAAATTAGAGGGTTGTGAATCGAAAGGCCACCTAGTTTAAGATTGAAAATAAAAGTTGACAGAAGCTGATTTTCATTCTATGTCACCTATAGAAGTTTTTAGACCTCAAGATTGGATGAGTAGTCAAAAAATGCTTGGATGAAAATGATTGTTTCTTATGGAAAACATTCAAGGAATGTATTCTAAACAACAATATGCAAGCAGTTATGAAATAGCACCCTTGAATTAGCAAAATATTTCAATTCCTCAAATGCTTTAAAGTCCCTAGTTATTTTGTGCTTTAAAGTCCCTAGGTAGTTTCAAGCTCGGATTGGTATAGTGCTGATTTCACTAATGATATCCACACCACCATAGTTTCCATTGATTTTCATTGGAGGGAAAAGAGTATCAAGTCCTTTGATAGAGAGAATGAAATATTTTCTTTCTTTGCAATCTTAAATGTAGAAAGAAGGTACTTGAGCTTGATTAAAGATCAATTTGTGGTTAAGACAATGCAAGGTATATGCATTATTTCCCTTGTTCCCTATGTATTCCATAAAAAATAATTCTCTAACAATGAATTTTTTTACATTTGAAATATCCTTCATGTCTTTATACCTTGGAGATGTATTACATCAGGAGCATATTCCTTTTGATATCTAAATTTGGAACTCTTTGTATGGATTTAAGCAACTTTCTAATTGTTTACATATGTCAAATTCCTTGTTCAACATACCTTGTTTGTGACTCATATATGAACTTCACATATTTTGAATGCATCACACCCTAGCTAATGTATTTGCTTAGAAAACTTCGGGCCACTGACATTATAATCAGTGGCAGGAAAATTTACATGTGAACACCTAATCTTTAATTATGGAATGATTTTTTCAATATTTGTTATGTGGTCATTAGATTTGACTTTCCTAGAATCTATGGTATTCTAGATCGGCCATCCTTACTTTCCTATACAACATTTAACTGACATGGCTAGGGATATTTTGTACAAAATTGAATTAAACAAAGACTATGAACAAGAATGGCATTTTTTACTTTACACATGCATAAGCTGAAAGGTTTGACATCTGGTTATTATGTTAGCAGTACAAAACTTTCCAATCTATGTCTTGTTGCCTTTCCAGACCATCGGTGATTTTTTGCCAATGTCGAGATTTCAACAATGTGTGTCTGTGAGAGTGCCAAGACTGACAGTAGTTTCATTCAACTGTGTAAGATGCCAAAGGGCAGTTATTGAAATCATTCATATAGTGGACTTAATAATTACTAGGAGGTTCTCTTCAAGAATAATAACGAAAGTTTGAATATACAACAAAGAAATAACCAAGGACCTGGAAAACAAGAACATAAATCATCAAGAAAGGTTACTAGAACTTAATTCTGTGAATAGTACTTCACTAGATTACACGCCATAAGATAAAGCTCATTCTTGTGGCCAAGTTCCATGGCTGTTGCAATATGTACTAGTGTGCATTTCAAATGAAAAGGATCCCTTTCAAAAATCCTGCACATATCAGAGAGGCAATAAGTTCATTATTTCCACAAAAGATTGGAAAGTAGGATGCAAAGCACATTTCCAGAGAAATCTTGTCCATATATCACATTGCAAATAAAATTACAATGTTGTTAAATCGAAATTCTTTTGATACTCCCCACACTGATGATAATATTATTCTTTGCATGCTATCAGATCTGCATTGTTCTTGAGTGAGTAGCTGACAGATGTTTCCTGGGAATTGAGATCACCGGGTAACGTTTCGAGCTCTGCAAACTTTGATTCAACATTCTCTACTTTATCATACTGCAAGAGATATGTAGTGTATAGGTTAAGATAGCTATTTATGTCTTCAAAGGTTCCAAAAACAAACAAAAATGTATAGCACACCATGGGTTTGAATAAATAGGACACATTTATGCATTTCTCATCAGAGGAAGAATACTACCTTCTTTATTAAACATGAATAAAATGAAGAAAGACATCCATTCTCGACACGAAACCTCAAAGATGATACTAGGCTGGCTTCTGCCAAAAATGTTAATTTCCAAAACACAAATAAGCAGAGCAATAAACTATCTGTCCAAACCCTTAGACTAATTGAACCATGGACAGAAATGGTGGACTAATAAGGCACGCAAATGCATCATACTAGATAGAAACAATAAATAACAGTATATGCAATATGCATTAAACATTCATTTTCCTTGAATAAACAAATTAGACTAAAAGCAAACACTAACGACACTAAACACACTATTGGCCATGCTGCATAATTTTAACAAAAGTAGTTTTACCTTCTGCAGATGTGAGCATATGATTATTAAGTAGACACTCTAATGCCTGCACACAAAATTCAAATAGCATAGACTACAAAATTACATTTTGGAACTCATAGCATTTGGGTAAGGAAAACAAGGGCATAAATCCCTGAGAAAAGTTCAATTAGAGGAGCTTATGCTTGGCATTCCGAAAGCAATACTCTCTTAAAAAAAAAGGAAACGTGCCATTTTAACAGAAAGGACATTGAGTCATTTTTCATATAAAATGTTTCTTACAGTTTCTTAATCTAAGCCATTTCCAGGAACTCATGACCATCAATTCTCCATCTGTGGGGAAAGTAGGGGGAAAGAAGGGACTTGCCACTTGTATCACTGGATGTTTGTCCCAACGATGTATTTTCTATAGATATTTTTGGTGTTTGAACCCGAGCATGGGAAGAGATGAGGGGCTCCGGCTTCATAACAATTCTTCAGCAACAAAATTTCTGCTTGAAGACACTATTGTACTGTCAGATCTGTGCTTCTGCATCAATTTTTTCTAAGAATTTAATTTTTTTTCAAGTTTTATGATGTTAGGTCAGAGAAATGGACTGTCTTTTTTGGGAAATACTTCCTTGTATTAATGAATACATTAACATAAATTTTATTTACTAATTCTTAGTCTCTTTATTTCATTTCCATTATTAATAAATTTGTGAATGCTTGAAAACTATGGAATACGTAATTTTAATAAAGGAATTTTGACAAGTTTCATGTGTTTCAGGAGCTACACAAAGGAAGACATACATTTAGTCACAAAGTTAATATTGAAAAGAAGAAAAAAGGAAAAGAAGAATTGCCGATCGTTGTTGCTGTTGAAGCTGTGGCTGTGGCGAAATGTCTGCAGCTCAAGATCCATTTTATATAGTCAAGGATGAGATTCAGGATTCTGTAAGTTCTCTATCTATTTTTCAATTTCAATTTGAGCACAACACTTGTACACTTTTTTGTACTTGGAAAAAAATCATAAATTCCATTCACAAGAGGAGAAATTACATTCTGTACATGCATACGACATTTTGCAACCATCCAAAAAATGGTCTCCAATTATCAAAGCCTAAATGTTCCATAAAGAAAGTCTTGCTAGAGCGCTTCTAAAGCATGATCTCCAAATATCAAAATAAGCTGATGGTCTAGAGTCTGCTACAACGTTTCAGCTGTGAATTACTCTGTTTTTCTTTTTCTGCTGGGAGAAGAATGGTCTCTTTTCTTTTCACCCTATGTTTCTCCCTTGGCCAGTAAAATTGTGGGTCCACTACCCATCTATTATTAGGTAGCTATGCTAACATGTAATGCTCACATCCAAATATTTTCTTCTGATCGGAGTCTCCTATGATGTATATAAATTTGGATTTCTGGCATTTGATGCTAACTTAATAAATATGAATTGCTTTGGCTAATAAAATGACTAAGTACTGAGTAGGCTCATTGCTACCTATCATGGAAAGGATGTCAGTACTGAGCAGGCTCATTGCAATCCTCATAAGTTTCCAGTTTTTGATGAAGGTATCAAAACCACTGATTTTGATCTCTCTAAGGTGAGAATCAGATCCTTTAAAAGAATTATTGTCATTGTAACCTGTTCTTGACCATGGGTGATTAGTGGAATTGTTAAAACTGTAACAGGTTTATGAAAGGCTTGCTTGCATAGTTGCCATGGAGAAAGAAAATTCTGATCTATGATAGTGACAAAAATTATTCTTTGCACATCTACTTGGGTTTTTTCAACATTGGTAACACTGGTAAACCTTAGTCTGTCTTCTTGGATGGATGGTTAATTAGTAATATATATATCTTAAAATCAATCCTAATGTCACATACAAGTTCCATTTTCATTTACACAAGGTGCAAATATTCAAATTCATACCTTCTTGTGGTTGTACATAGGTGCTATTTTTACATGCATCTGCAAAGATCTGTGTTCAGGGTTTGATTTGTTCTCCATGCATTACTTTTATGAAGGCATGGGCATTTTTACCAAAATCAAGAACAATACACATCATTTGTTAGAATTTAATGGCCAGTTATATTAAAAAAGCATAGTACATGTTGGCTTAAAAAAGTAAGCCAGCGCTCTGGAGCAATGGCATAAAATTAAAGACAGCCATGCACTATGCCTTAAGAATAACTAACCCCTTTCCTTCACACTATGCTCTTTTTATAATGTTTGAAGCTGAGAGAGTATATCTAGAATGATATTTGCTAGCTGTGATAGCTCCCCTGTATGGCCAAAATGAACATTATGGTGTAGAATTCTGCTAAAACTTATGAAGTATTGAATTTCAAGCAACTTGTCTCTGCCCAATTCAGGAATCCATGGAAAAGCACTAGCTTCCTTAACATCAATATCTGATAGAGTGATCCATCCAAGTACAAAACAATATCTTTCAAGTATAAGCTCATGCACTTGGGAAGCTTCCCTATCCTGCCACACTTCCAAAATGGGATAGGAAGTCCTCCCTATATATGCTCTTATGCATTAATCACATTGTGCATCACATTGAATATGTACCCATAGAGGTATCAACATTATATCATCTTTATGCAACAATATACATGCATTGGCACAAATTTAAATCAAAATCCCAGACAAGAGATTAAGCTCTAGGATTCACATTGATTGGTGCATCATAAGCAATGGTTAAGCATTCTATGCTACTGTCCTTTAAACTTGATCATGCACTTCTTAAAAATAACTTTATGTATCATTATCCTCCACCGTGTCCCCATATGCAACAATCTGATCTCTCAGCTCTGTTATCTTCACAAGATAGCTTGTCACTTTATCTGTCTTGCTTAGGCAAGTTGCGCTGATTTTGTCCTTAAGAACATCTTCTTGGATGTTTTCACACTTTGGTACAAGGTTCCCAAAGCAACATACATTTATTTGGCAGTGTTCTTCCTGGCAATATGAGGGATTAAATGATTCTGCACTGAATCCAACAGGATTTGCTTTGCTACTACTGCCTTCATGTTGTGTTCTGCCAGACCTTTGGTATCTGTAGGTGGCACAACCACCTTCTCCACAAGGTAGGTACCATAAGTCTTCCAGACCTCACTGCTGTGTACAGACATGCATACATGTCACACATGCCTCCTTTGTATGCTCCCAGTTCTCCTCCACTCACTGCTGCCATTAATGGCACTCTGCAAGTCAGCTGTACACTTTCTGAGGTAATAAAAATCCAACAAAAAATTAAATGCAAGACTCAAGTCTCAAATTCAAGTTGTTACCTCCATTTGATGTTCAAGATACATGCAAGTTTTCCTATTGACATAGATGTGCAGTGGTTGTCCTTTGCCTCTGGAGACATTTGATTTTTCCTTAAATGTAAAACAATTAAAAGGTAAATAGAAGACTTACGTCTCAAATTCAAGTTGTTACCTCCGTTTGATGTTTAAGATCAGCTAGGATAGTGGTGCAACATTTTAGATTCCCTGAAATATGCATTAAGTGGCATGTTAACCTGTATTGCTCCATTAATTACTTTACTACAAATGCGCAATGGTCCATGAAATGGCATCCTTTGCCTCTAGAGCCATGTTACTTTTCCTTAAAACAATTAAAAAGTAAATACAAGACTGAAGTCTCAAATTCACAGTGCTACCTCCAACTCCAATCTAAATGGCACGGACTCTACAAATGTGTTCTTCAATCTGCAAGCAGCTGGGTAGATAACAATAAAAAATGAATTCCCTTTTAAAATCACCTCCAAGTCAGTGCCAAATCAACTCCAAATCCACATACAGAATTTACTAAGAAAATAAGCTCCAAACTCATCAAATACAAACAATGACAAGTGAAATGACTTAAGGAAACCTTAGCTGGCCTTTTGACAAGGTAAGTCGAGGTTTAAGTGATTTTCTGTTCCTTTTTATTTTCTTCCATTATTCTTTTGATTTTTTTGTGATTTTCTGGTTATCAGGCTGTGTCAGAGTCATGAAATGAAATGAAGTTATATTAATGTTCTTAAATGGCCAGAATAGTTCAATTGGAATAGGAAGAACAACATTTGGCAACTAGAGTAAGGACTCAGGAGTTCCTAGAGCAGGTCCTTCACAGTTCTAAAATCTGAGGTTAAGGAAACTCTAGAAGAAAGAATAGGACAATAATATACAAAAAAAGGAGGAAACCCAACAAGGTAACTATAGAAAGTGACACATATAACAATCTGGGAGAAGAAAGCATCCTAGAAACAGTGGTGCTATGACAGGTCCTCCAGAAAGTAACCAAGACTGCGGTGGCAAAGGAACATCAACTTCATGGTCAGTATCCAAATTAAAAGAGGATCCATCATCTTCCACCGCCACCATTGTGCCAAGAATTAGCTTGATAATCTCCTCCAGAGAATGGCTAGGGCTGAGAAATCTTGGTTGAACTATCTCAGAGGGAAAGAAGTTGGGGAACCCTGTATTGTACCTCCCATGACATACAAGGCTGATGAATCCCTTTGAGTGGGAAGAAACTCTATGATGGGAACCTGTCAGCAAGCCCTGTGCTGAGAAAGATGATAGGTGGAAGTCCTTCTATGCAGTGTAGAGTAGTAGAATGAGGTTGCCTCATGGTCTCTTGTGTAGGGTGTGCTGTTTCACTAAGTTTGTGCCCGAGCCTCAAGTCCTACACTGGCCCTAAAATATCTGAACCATATAGTACAATAGGTTTTATGATCACATAAAAAAGATGCATTTTTGATTGGGTGGGATGAAAATGTATCTGGAAAAGATGGAAAGAGAGACACACCCCTTAAAAGTCAGGATTGAGAGGCCCTTCATTACATTTTCCCATCATCATTATTCTAGCATACAAATCCTGTCTATCATCTCCCGTGGTAATGTTTTTAGATGATGTGAAAGTCTTCTTTGTAAAACCATTTGGGGTCAACCATTCTGGGAAACATTATGACAAGCTTTATGAATTGCCTGTCAGCAAAATATTTGATGGGTTGCTTTCAAGGCCAGGTCTGTCAGAGACATACATTTTAGACCTATGTAGCTATTGTTTGTTGCAACTCTGAACGGTGTTATGTGTTTGAATTCCTATTGGCACTAGACTTGGGTTATTCTTATTTAATATTTTTCCCAGTACATTATGCAATCCTAGTTTGCTGTTTTATGGGCGGCCAACTTTTACCTACCATTTCCTTGTTTTGAACTTGGTTTCTTCATTACCTTGTTTCCCAATTTTCTTATTGTGCTGTTTCACTATCCATGCAAGTTCCACATAAGTTTCCGGTCTTTGAAATTAAGGAGTCAAGATTTATACAACGTTTTGTTAAAATTTTTATAGTTCTTTCGTTGCTTGGATGATAGTTGAAAGTTTTTATGTATTTCTATTTTCATTAGTAACTATAGTGAGAGCCATGGTGTTGCTTGGATCTGTAAATGCTTGTCCATTTGGTTGGTAAGCCTGTTTAAAATTTAAATATTATGTTATTAGGAATTTGAATAATAAAGTTAGTCTATCCACTTGATGGCCATTATGTGCAGAAGATCAAAATTGGAAGTTGGGTTAATCTTAGTTAGATACTAGAAAATTTGTGAATTGATACATTTGGAAGTATTTTAAGCCTGTTTACATGCATGCGTATATATCCCAAATTTCTTAACCTGTCATGAGGCCTCTTGGGACATACTGGGTATGTGCTACCAGTTATGAATATATTGTGGACATTGATTGAGTTGTAATGCAAAAGTTCCATTTACATGGAAAATTGTTGTTAAGATTATGGGCGTTGAACTTTTGCCAATTTGGGCCGAGTTTTTGTCATGTATGCTTACGACATATGTTGTTTGAAATCTAACTGCTATTTGATTGCTTGGGTGGTGAGACTGATGAATCATTGTTCTTGAGAATTTTTTTCTCTTCACACCACCTTTGTTTTCCTGTTATACAGTTTGTGTTCTGTAAAGTCAATTGTTATTCTGGTGTTAATCTGGGCAACGTATACATTCTGGGCATTATCAGTATTATGTGGAGTGACTGCTACAGCAAGAAATTAATTGGATGGGAAATTTTCGGGACTCAGAACATCCAATAATATTTTCCAGGCATGTATTTTTGCTTCTCATTATAAATATCATCCGTCTATTATTTTGAATTAATGTTCTCTGATAGCTAGCTAGTACACCATGACCATGAAGTGAAGTAGTCCCACCACCAAATCCTGGGCTCAACCCTGGACAGGCAGTAATAGATCATGTCGTTTCATGATTTCATCCAATGAAGTCGAAAAATTTACAGTGCTAATCTAAAATGGATAATGCCATATTGTCCAGAAATTGACAGTGTACGGTTCAGTAGTATTAAACCTAATTCCCATTATCACATTTGCAATAGCAATATTTCTAAGGTAGAACTTCTTATATCACTATTGTGAACCATTTTTTTATGAATCGTAGTACCTCTCAGGAATTCAAGTTCATTTTTTATTTTGGGTATATATTCTATTTTTACAGAGCTTCAATGCATGTGAATTTATTAACGTAGGACATGCAATCTATTCATGATGATCATTCAACTAATTAATTTTTTGTATTCATGATGATCATTCAACTAATTAATTTTTTTGTAGACTGGAGATAATTAATATCAGAAGTTTAAGAGGACAAGTAAAGGTTGTTGGGGAAGTTATATGTGTCGGTGGTGCAATGGTCATGACCTTATACAAAGGTCCTGCTCTTCTATCTTTATCGCCTGGTGTTAAAAGCCATAAAATTACATACAATTCTCAGCATAATATTATGCTGGGCTCGATATTAGTCTTTGGGAGCGTAGTTGTTTGGTCTGCATGTATTGCTTTCAGGTAATAATCAATGCCCTTATTGACAAATCTATGTATTCCTTCTTCTGATTTATTATACTCCATCTATAATTCCTTGACAGTTGATTTCTGAAACTGGATACAGGCTCCTATTTTGAAGAGATATCTGGCTCAATTATCAGTGACAACACTCTCTAGTTTTGTTGCAAGCGTAGAATTTTCCCTAATTGCTATAATATGCGAGCATAAAAATCCCAATCTCTGGGCTATATGATGGAGTGTTGAGCTTCTCTGCGTTTTATACTCAGTGAGCATCTTAGCATTCAACAAAACTTGTAAACTCGAATACACTACAAAATAGATCAACTCAGTAGATATAACATGTCAATCCAGCCAATGAAAAGGTGAACAACTGGTCAATCATACCAGTTCAGAAGTAAAATATCCTAAACATGTTTGTGCCCTTCGTAGGGTTTCTACAGTGTAGCCACTGAAAGGAATATTTCAGAATAGATAGGATCACACCCTGCTCACCAGAGAATCATCAAGGGGAAGAAGAATTTAATGAGGCCTTGGAAGCCAACGAATGGATTTGTATTTTTAAAAAAAAAACGTTGCTATCCGTCGCTTAACGGACGCTTTAGCTGTCGGATAACCGACGCTTAACAGTTAACCCCGTCGGTTAAGAGACGACTTGGAAGTGATTTTTTTAAAATTTAATTTGAATTGGATGTTGGATAACCAACGCTTAACAGTTAACCCCGTCAGTTAAGCGACGGCTTGGAAGTGATTTTTTTAAAATTTAATTTGAATTGGATGTCGGATAACCGACGCTTAACATTTAACCCCGTCAGTTAAGCGACGACTTGCAAGTGATTTTTTTAAAATTTAATATGAATTAGATGTCAGATAACCGACGATTTACATTTAACTGATGGTAAACTGAGCAGTCGCTTAACTGATGGATTGGAGAGATGTCGGATAATTGATGATACTCCACCGACGCTTAAAAAAAATCATAGTGTCGTACATGCGACAGGGAAGTGTCGAAAATCCGACAATAAGGCTGTTAGATTTTTGGTCAAAATGTAGTAGTGCCAACTGGTCAGGGTCACACAGGGCTGGTAAAGATTGAGACCTTCTAATTTTCCTTATTGTATTTAATATCTGTTCAGGGTCTGTAACACCCAACTACAATGGTGAAGTAAGTCTGTTTCTGGTTCCAACTCCTCTAGTAGCCACTGTGTCAAACGTGGTGAAAAATAGCCTTAAAGATGTGCTGCTTTAAGTTCACCTCTTAAAAATCAATGAAATGATAAGTATTCCAGGGAAAAATTTGTTTTCAAATTCATTCCTCGGCAACGGTGCCAAAGATGTTTGTGCCAGAAATTGTTTCCAGGCTATAAAGAAACAAGCCAACACAATCTCAAATATTCAATCAAGCAAACTAGGTTTTAGGGTTTCTGAAAGGCTTTTCTAGTTGTAAAGTTTGGTGACTGAAGGGAATACATTCATGAGCCAAATAAGAACTGAATCATAAGAAAAGAAGAACAGAGATGCATAGTATAATTACCAATATCCAACAGAACATGACATTCAAGTTCATTCACAACTGACAAGCACTACCAGCAAAGAAACCATAAACCAGCAATGAATTTATCAATCATGTAACTAAACAAGTTAAAAATGAAGCCAAAACATAGAATGAAGGGTGGAAAGGATAATATATTTCATAATTCTATTCATCAAATACACATGAGAGTTTTGATACTTAGCTCATAAACAAGTCACAGACCTCCTTAAGCCAGCCAAAAAGTAGAACCCTTTGTTCTCTTTCTCATATACCTAAATACCGTTTCTCAGAAAATCAGTTAGGGTCTAAACCCTAACTGTCTTCAGCCAACTCATCAATGGGATAATGTTAAATTATAATTTACAAAATAAAGTATTTCTTCAAAAACATAACAAAGAACTGACTAACTAAAGTATTTCTCAAAAGACATAACAAGTAACTGACTAACTAACAAAACTCAAAGGTATTTAGCAGCTTCAGCTAGTAAGGCTATTCCATCCAAAGCCTGGGCCTTCTTCCTGGCTCTCTTCTGCTCAGCTTCCATATCTGCTAACCTTCTTGTAAGTTCTTCATTCTACTGCTGTAAGCCTCTGACATTCTGCTTCAATTCTGCACATTGTAAATCTATGCTTCTCTTCCTCTTCAGGGCCTCCTTGGAAACTATAGTAAGCTCTTGATAATGATCATTTAATTCTTGTAAATCCTCCATGGGCCTTCTATTTTCTAGGATCAAACCATCATTTACTTCCTGCATGTAATCCATTTGATGCTTATATTGTCTGATGGTTTTTTGCATATTCTCCTTTTCTGAGTCAAAAGCCTTCCCTGTTGTGGTATCCTGTATCTGACTGGGCAGCCATGGGATATCTAGCTTTCTGAAGATGTCTTCATCCTCTTGTAGCACCTTTGTAGAAACACCAGGAACACTTGGAATTTCTTGAGTGTTTGTTTCATCAGGTGCATTCTCGTCCATTAGCAACTTATTTTCGGAATAAGAGGCATCCACTTCTTATTTCTGCCGCTCCTTCAACATTTCATCTCTTAATTTCAGAAACACAACTGATAGTTTAGTTTGGGTGAGGCTGGACTCTTCTACTATCCTCAAAGGTTTCTTTCCTTTACTTTTACCTTTTCTAGATTCTATATTTTCCTCCGAAGAAGAGGTATTAATCATAGTGACCTCTGCTATGTTTAATTTAGGGTTTAGAAGCTTTTTCATATTCAGCCTTAGTTTGTTTTTAGTTTTGGTTTTTGGTCTCCATCCTGAGGCAAGTTCTTTCACCATCTTCAAAGTTTTTCCTTGATGTCTAACTGTGGCTAACTCCATAGCTTTAACTTTGGTCTTATTTTTCTTTGACCTCTCTGTTTTATCCTCTTGACTGTAGCATTCTCTGTGTGTATCAACCCTAGACTCAGCATATACTGTGAACTCATCTCCTTCTAGAAAATATCCTTCATCTTCAGATAAAATAGTAATAGGGATTCTTTGTTGGACCTTGGCTTCCTCTTCCTTCACTGCAACTTTCTCTGTGACAAAAATTTTCTCATTCATGAGAGTTTTTGCTGGTGCCCTATTTTGCACAGGCTGATCTTCCTTCTTTATAAATAGTGAAATTTTGTGCTTATTATCAGCTAAAGGCTGCTAATGTTCATAGTCTGCCTTTGAAGGTTCTGTCACTTCTCCAACTTTAACTTCTTTTTTATCTTCAAACTTGACTTTCTGACCTAGTTTTCTAACTAGGGTTTGCCCCTTGTCCACATGTTTTTTGGTTGGCTGATCTTCCTGCTTAATTTGGAAACCAGACCAAAAGAGGAAATAGTCCCATGTCTTCCCTTGTCTTTACAGAGCAGTGTTGATAATTAATTTGATCAAGCCATGATGGAAAATGGACTGTGTAGTGTGATCCTGATGCTCCTTGACCCTGCTTGACATCTTCTGCAAACTTTTAAACAAAAAGAAAGGAAGACCCATCCTTGATTCGCCAACAAGGTGCTGTAGAAACCTAAAATGATATTTAAAGACATAAGCATATCCCCCCTCATAGGTAATATAGATTTGAAGGAATTTAATGGGCTCTACCCATTCATCTCTAAAATTTTGGATTAGTACTCCTTTGCTCCAATATGAAATAATGCCAGGTAAAAGATACCTTTGAGCATTGAAGGTGAATGGAAAATTTTTGAACCACATTTATTCTTCATTTCTGACTCCTATAGATTCAGCAACCAAATCCTTAGTCAACTTAAACTTCACAGTATCAAATACTACCATGTCCTGGTTATAACATTGGGAAAATTTATAAGAGACCTCGGTGTTATAGCCATCAATCTTCTTGAAGGAATCCAACCATCCAGCATTCTGGAAGAGCTCTACGCAACCTGGAAATTGGTCAAACCAATTTAGCTCAGTGGGCTCAGCCCTGTTGGTCTTCCCACTTTTTCCCATGTGCTTTCAATGACTGAATGCTATTTCTGTATGCTTTTAAAACCCTGTCAATGTCCTAACATCCCTTTCTCTCTCAAGCTCTCAGATTTTTTACAGTCTGTTCTATTTTGAATGCAGGAAATGTTTTACATTGATATTGGGTAATTAGGTCAACAGAGTACAAAAAATATTCTCACAAAGCTGCTGCTGAATTTTTCTAACATCCCAAATGTTCATTTCGATGCAAGATCATCTTTAGAATGCATGAAAACATCCATGTATTGTGATTCTGTACAAATAGCACCCTTGGCTCATTCCAATGCTACTAATGAGCTATCTCTTTGCAAAAAGGATTTTGCATTAATGCTCTCAAATGCCTTCTTCTTAGATCAAATTGTGATTGTTTAGCTAGGGGATGGAAACATATGAGAGCAATCTTTTGTCTTCTAACTTTCTACTTCAACTTGCATTCAACATAAAACCAGTCAGCTTCTGGCACCTACTCAGACAAGGTCTGCATGTAATTTACATGCTCAGCTTACTCATTGCATTTTTTAGAAATAATAGATCAATGCTATCTGAAATGATGCTAAAAAGAAGCACAGGAAATAGATCTTGCTACTAAGAATTCTCACAAGCATACACAGGAAAAATAGAGAGAATAAAAGAGACTGAATCACATGAATGAAGAGATGAATATTGGTGTGTATCATTCCATTGAATAATTATGAATAATAGTGTACATAAATAGTGCTTCCCTCATAGGAAAGTCGAATTGTATGGAAACAACTCATAAAGCTCAAAAAGGCTGACTTACCAAAATATAGCAAACCCCCATAGGTGGATAAAGCACTTGCTAAATCTATCAAGGACCTCACGAGTTGGAAAAAGCATGAGTGAGTTCTCAAGGAGATGGAAATAACATGATAATCCTAGAAAATGGAGAAAAACTAATGGAGGATGGGTTGGAAACAAAAGCTCCCAGTTTCCTAGTTGACTAGCTTTTATCTTATCCATAGAAAAGCAGGAAAAAGCAGAAAAAGTAGAAAAAACAGAAAAAAGCAGAATCTGCTGTAAGGTCCTATATACTAATTCTAGATCGACCCAGAATCAGAAATAAATCATTCCTAGGATATAGATGGCATGCATTGACTTTAAGGTGCAAGTGGATTCCAACTAATTAAGCTAGTGGGTGAATAATTAATCAAATAATGATTAATTATTTTATCCTAAGTTGTGAGTGGGTTTAATATATTCCAACACCCCCCTATAAGTCTGACTTTAAGATGGTATGACAAAAAATATGGATGCATATGCTTGCATATAGGGCCCAGCAACAAGGCTATGGTCACCCTTTAACAATTATTATGTCCAGAAAAGTGAGGAAAGAAGCAAAACCACATGGGGAAAATACTCCCTCAAGATAGGACAAGGCACAAAATTTGAAATATGTCTTCAACATATCTTCATCTTCACTTTAATGAGCTGACTGAACTACTTCTAGATGAAGGACTTGCTGAATAAATCATGAACTCCATGATCATGTGCTGGAGTGTAGAACCTGCAAGAAGGAAGAGGAGAGACTCCTTGTATCTCATCAACTGATGAAGTAGGAGCATTATCTGAATTCTTATTTATACTGTCAAACTCTGATATGCAAACATAATCTGAAATGGAAAAGAGATCTGTGCATACTCCTTTCCAAAGAGTACAAAAAATAAGGCAATTTATTTCACACCCAATTCCTTGAATAGCTGCAAAATTGTGATGTGAATCACATGTCAATCTTCCAATCTGATGTAGCACCTATATAGATCTGATATGAGGCTGGTAAAACTCTAATATATCAGAATTATTAACATATGGAACAGCAAGGACAAAGGGTTCAATGGCTCCATGAGGATATAGGGCTAGACTAGGAAATTTATGAGCAACTGGGGAAAACTGATAGGTGTAAAATTCTGAATGATGGATGGGCATAAGATATGAATCATAAGTATTTAGAACAGATCCAAACATGTTTAATATCAGTCCATATATGACTAAGGACATGGATAACAGGCCACTGAAAGTTAGGAAAGACTTCAAACCATGTAAGATAAATATCATTGCATAAGAGACCAATGAGGAATCAAGTAGTGATCTTGGGATTTGTATAGTCTTTGGATTATTCAGAGGTATGGTATATGGTATGGATGGTGGTATTATATGTGTATCAACCTGCAAATATGCTTCTAAATCAGAATCCAAAGGATCACATATAACCATATCAATAGACTCATGGAAATACACTGGTAATGAATCCTCTGTATGAAAGGAGGAAAGAATGAGATGTTCACAATCTTCAAGAAGGCTCTGAGTATTGATGCCAAGAAAAAATGAGGATATGATAAAGCACATGAGATAAAGTAAGGTAAGTGGTATGACACAAATAAGGCTTGATGTGGAAAAGCAAACATCTTGGAAGTCACTGGGTTGCGCACCATCAATGAGAGAGGTAAGCAAGAGGTGTGAAGGATCTGGCATATAGATCTCATAATATAAGATAGGAGATTGAGAGAACAATGAATGGGTTATAGGATCATAATCAATATCAGCAGAAGCTCCATATGTTACTTCTTTTTCATCAATAGTATCACAAGAATAAAAATCACCTTCAAGAGACACAGAAAAAGATGGCTCTTCAATATTTGCTTCTTCATTGAAGGAGGAAGCATTCGAATTAAAGAGGACAGCAGCAACATGAACTGTATGAGAAAATTATTCATCATGATCAACTTCATTAGAGAATGTAGAGGCCAATAAATCTTGAGAAAGAGAACAAGAGGAGATGCTAGGTTCACTCCATGCTTCATCTTCAATTTCCTGCAAACCAAAAGCTTTGTCCAAAATTTTCCAAAGCTCAAATGGAAATTCAGCAGAATCTATGAGATGATATATATTTGGAGACATTCCCAAACACATAATTCCATAATCTCTATCACAATTATTTAGCCAATCAATCTTCTCTTCATAAGACTCAGGTTCACTCAATGCACCAATGGAGACATCAAAGAGACATTGCCTCTTCAAGTATGCACTCATATTTGGCTTCCAATCAGCATAGTTGAAAGGAGATAGTAGAGGAAATTTTGTATCCATATTGAATTTGTTGATATGCTCTTGTAGATACTCTCTGCAACCTGCAAAACAAACTAGGAGAAAATCTTGTAAGCTAGACAAGCTCTTCTTCAAAGAGGGATAGGAGACTGGAAGCGCTCCTCAACTTTGTAGAACTTTATCAAACTTGTAGATCTGATACCATGTAGAAATAATAGATCAATGCTATGTGCAATGATGATAAAAATAAGCACATGAAATAGATCTTGCTACTAATAATTCTCACAAGCATACACAGGAAAAATAGAGAGAATAAAAGAGACTGAATCACATGAATGAAGAGATGAATATTGGTGTGTATCCTTCCATTGAATAATTATGAATAATAGTGTACATAAATAGTGCTTCCCTCATAGGAAATTCGAATTGTATGGAAACAACTCATAAAGCTCAAAAAGGCTGACTTACCAAAATATAGCAAACCCCCATAGGTGGATAAAGCACTTGCTAAATCTATCAAGGACCTCACAAGTTGGAAAAAGAATGAGTGAGTTGTCAAGGAGATGAAAATAACATGCTAATCCTAGAAAATGGAGAAAAACTAATGGAGGATGGGTTGGAAACAAAAGCTCCCAGTTTCCTAGTTGACTAGCTTTTATCTTATCCATAGAAAAGCAGGAAAAATCAGAAAAAGAAGAAAAAAGTAGAATCTACTGTAAGGTCTTGTATACTAATTCTAGATCAACCCAAACTCAGAAATAAATAATTCCTAGGATATAGATGGCATGCATTGACTTTAAGGTGCAAGTGGATGCCAACTAATTAAGCTAGTGGGTGAATAATTAATCAAATAATGATTAATTATTTTATCCTAAGTTGTGAGTGGGTTTAATATATTCCAACACATTTCTTGCAGGTAACAAGTTAATCTGTGAAACCCTATTCGCCACAAACTGTACAGATCTTCACCCTAACATATTTTCAGGTTTTGAGAGGGTAATTGTTCAATGCAACTGCTACCTTTCAACTTATCACTTGCCACAGCATCGAAAAACCTCTTAGACTGATATCTCTTCGAAAGGAGTTTGTTAAAAGCATAAATTTATGTTTTCCTTAATCAATTTTAACATAACAAGCTTTATTGGGAAATACCCAATTTAGCAGCCACTATCAGGTTAACGCGGAATACCTCATTCCCATCCTACTGCAGACATTTAAAATCGATCCTTGAACTATCTGACCATCGAAATTAGCTATCCAAGTGTCTTCAAGTATTCAGTTTGCTTCCAGCTGGCACGCTGAGAAAGCCCTAAATCTCCTCTGTAACTGCAAATTCCAGATTTTAAGCAGATGTCTTTGTTCCACTTCGCCTCCAACTTCATGATGCATATGTGGAGAACTTCCTTCCCATCAAACTCAGCTCGTACCTCTACCTGTCATGATACGCTGAGCCCTAGCTGCTAATTACCATGATCTCCTTCACGTCACGAACCACACCTGTTTGCATGATCATTTCTGATGAAACACATATCACAACCCTTTACACATGCGATTAGTCATACATAGATCGAAATCATGAGAGAATTTGGCTTAAAAATTGGCAATTTTGGTGCCCGCGATATTCTTGTAGCGCTGTAGTGTTAAAGTTTCAGTCGTTGTGCTACAAGAATATTTCAAATTCAAATTTGGCGCTTTTTAGTCATTATTTCCATTTTAAATGAGGTTTTAATTGGTGAACTTTGATCATGATGTTATTTGTGAACCCATTACTCAACATAATGTCCTATAAAACCCTTCAAGACCTAAGAAGAACAAACCTAAAGCAAAAATCAAAATCTCACTTAAAACCAAAAATTTTCTAAGGTAAGCAAATGAGCAAACTTAAAATAAAAATCACAATCAAAATATAAAATTGAAGAAAACAAGTTCATGAACTAACACAAATATCATGGAACCAATAAGAATCAGAGAACAAAGTTAAATCCAACCAGTAAACCAATAAGAAACATGTTATTAAACTTAGTGCAAAACTTAGGACTGAAAAAAAGGGCTGAATGGAGTGTCAAAATGGACACTAAATGAAATAACACATCAAAAATGATGAATTAAACTTATTTTACATTTATAAGTTATAATTGATGAAAACATAGTAAAAGATAGACAAATTAAAGATAAATGTATTAGATTTCGGTAAATAGGCCGAGAAATGATTGTAAATAACATCATTATAAAAGACAATTCCAAGCCCAACATTCCCCCCGACCAAAGATATGGCACGTCCTCGCACCATGAATGAATCAGATGTGGTATTTCATTTATTCAAAAACTTTGCTTGATCATTAATAGTTTATAGGCATTAGTTCAACAAAACGAAGCCAACTTTATTACTGCATGAAAACTAGAACTTAGAAAAAAAAAGTTATGTTATGAGACGACCAAAACAACTTCATATTATTTAAGATTTCTTAGTACATATAATTTCACCACTAGTAATAATTCATTCTTATGAAAGCCATATAAATTGAGACTCCCTCCCCCAGAACAAAGGCATGGAATATCCTCATGCCATGAATGAATTAAGGCTCAGCTAAAATAGAAAACATGAGGGTATAGATAGTTAGTAAAGCCTATAGGAAACCAATCATCCCTGCTACTTCTCAAAGGTTTATCATCATTCAAGTAATTATGGACAAAGTTTGCAATTCAAGTTCAATAGACTCCTAAGTTTATGGGTCTCACTTCTAGGATAGTGATATCCTAGGTATAGTATGAGTTAGACAATAGGGTCTTAAGTGCAACTTACAAACATTCTCAAATGGCAGATTGATGGAGTTCATTTTCTTTAGATCAACTATGCATACCTTCCTCCAATAGACTCTCAACAACCTTTATTATCACAAAGTCATTTTCATATTTTTTCTCTTTTTTTTAGACTCTTTTTCTCTCTCTTTTTTAACAAGCTATCCTCCCCAAGAAAATTCCCCTCTTTCAGTCGGTCCTGTTCAGTACCCCGTCGGGTTTACCTAGTCATACCATAGGATGGTACCCGCTGCCAATGAGCCTATTCAGTACCCCGGTGGGTTAACCTCTTAAAACCATTTTCTATCATAGGCTCTTGTCCCAATGTTTGCAGTCCCTATAGATATTCGGAAAATGATTTTTCCTATGAAGGAGTGGTGGGGGAGCAGCTCTAAAAACCATGCTACATGGTGGGATGGTATATGAATTGGAGGACAACTAGTCTTTTTTTTAATTATTATCATGGAACCAGAATAAAGGCTGCAAGAGGAATCTACTGAATCAAAGATACACATGATTGATGGATTTAGTGTAAAGTGGATGAAGCCATAAGATAATGAATGAAAGGTGTCTCTAGTCCCAAATATTGTCTCTTTCATATAGAGTTATAGTAGTATTCCCCACAAACTAGGAATTTCATTCACCCTTATGCTACCCTATAGTAAACATGCTTAAATAACATGCCATGATAATGAAGCTAGGATGTACGAGTGACCTTTTAGGTTTTAGATAGACCTTAATTTATGACAAAGCCCCATGATGTTTAAAGTTGGTCTTGAGTAAGTGGTATAATTAGAAATATGCATGTATGAAAATGAATAATGATGTAAGATTGTTTTGGTTTATTCATGAACATGATCGTATTCTTAGTTCTTTTATTTGAAAAGAAAGCAAGAAAAAAATGAAGTTGCATTATTCCCTAAACTAAGAATGCAACATTTTATTTTTATACATATTTCCATACCCTAAGAAGAAATAAAACATTGTTATTCAGGTATATGAGCTCTTCCAATGTAACCAAGTGCAAATCAACATAGAAAATATACCTTTATCCACATATACGATGGTTATTACAGTGATTACCTAAATGTGGAATACCAACTAACTTACTCGTTTCTACATCAGAAGGTGTTGAAGGAAGGAATTGTATTGTGACCACATTACCTCTTCGAACCAACGCTCGATGGAATCTTGATAGTCACCTTCCTTTCTCAAACCATACATTTCCTCTTCTTCTAATTGTTCAATTGCTTGAGTACGTGAAGGGTATCTCAATAGATATGTGGAAAACTATTCAATTTTAGGTTTCTCTCCTTCATATGTAATCCTCAATATGTCAGCTTCTTCTACAGTCTTGCAAAGAAAATATTTTTGTAGTTCTTGGGACCGTGTTTCATCTTCTATTCTAGGAGAGGTTGATAAGATCTCAACTACTATCAAGATCTTTTCTTCTTGAGAGATCGATATCCCAGCTGTTGCTAGGATTTGAGAAAGTTTTCTTAAACTGATGGTCACTTCTGAATCCATGTCTTGGTCGGTAGGTCTTACTTCACACAAGAATTAGTGGTTGGAGCTCTTACTGCACCCAAAATTTTGTTTATATATATATATATATATATATATATATTCTTTAAAATCTAATTACGAAACATATCACACATTTGAAAAGAAAATACCTTATGACAAATGTAAACACACCTAAAAAAATGACACGAACATAATAGATCTGAATGCAACACCTAAGCTTGCTGAAGAGATAACACACTTGCATAAGAGTAAATGGAAGGAAAGTAAACTACCTAAATTTGCAAGACACACGCACATGAAATTAAACTATGTAAAATTAAAGTATCTACGTTTACAGAAGAAAAGGTACTTTTAACTATGGGAAAGTAAACTACCTATGTTTGCAAAAAGTAAACTTAAGATAATTAAATCAAACTTTGTGTGAAGTAAACACACTTGTGCGAAAAAGGAACAACAAAGCTTTGGGGCGACCCACTAAAGTGGATGCGTCAGGTTGTAACACTATGGAAATTCCATAGTGAATTCGTCTTTGCGTCTTATCGTTTCCCCTCCCCCTTGCTGTGTAATGTAAATGCAACCTATCTACGCTTATCTACCTAGATTCCAATGCCTTTAGCACCTCCCCGGCAACGGTGCCAAAATGTTGGGTAAAATATGAACTATCTAATTCAACACTTAATTGTCAACCCAGGAAGGTAGCTTGTGAGATGCAAACACTATATGTGCAGGATTGAAGGATTGAACTAACCTAAGCTAACTAAAGATGTAAATGCGCTAACATGTAACTATATGATTTTAATCTACATGCATGACTTTCATAATTCAAATGCAAGAATTTAATCTATCTATGAAAACAGGAAATTAACTAAGAACTTGAAAAGTAACTATAATTTCAAATCTAATCTAATGTTATATTAATATATTCTATAATGGCAGGAAACTTATTAATAACCGAGATTGAAACTAGTATAATGCTATGCTAATATATTCTATGGAAGGGAATTACAGATCCTAATCTAGAAAGTAGTCGCTTGGTCTGAAAGCGATTTAACGAACGAGAGAAAAAATAACTACTTGCAGCAAATTATCTGATCTATATTATAAATTGGAGACTATTTCAAGTATGCACAAGTAAATTCCTATCTAAGAATGCAAGTGCAATTGAGTTATGGAAAGCAATGCAATATTTAATTGCAAATTCGTAGAAAGAAAAACAAGTAACTACGGATTCATAGAAAGCAAAGAAAATATTATTCTAAAGACCTGCTGGCCTGATTTTCTGACCTAGGCCAACAAGGAGATTATGCCCACACAATCAGCTTAAAGTAGCTTCCAGTGTGTGTTGGAGTAGCAAAATCTCGCAGGTTATGGTCCTGCTACCAACTGAATTTTTCTCTTAAGGAGAAATTAAAATTCAGTAAAAATCTATCCTAATGTTATTTCTGTCTAAATAAACCCTAAAATTATTTTCAACTACCTAAGTTATCCTACAATTTCTTTCTTAAGGAAAGTCTTCGATTTTTGAAGATTTTATATTTTAATTTTTTAAATATAAAAGACTATTAAAATTATTCTAAAAATTACACGAATTCTATTTAACAACTGTTAAATGTAAACTATACTAGGATAATAATAACCGAACTATCTTAACTATCCTATTTATGCTATCTCAGCTGAGAGCGATTTTGAATATTATATTAATTATTAATTAATATAATGATGAACAGAAAGATAAGGAGTAATATCTAAATGAAAATATTTAAACCATTCACACTAAATCATTCTGCTATAAAATAACTTAACAAAGAAACTAAAATAAACAATTACTTCGAATTTTTTGAAGTGTCTAATTAATTACTAACTAATAACCAATATTAGATATTTGAATAAGAGATAATGTTCAGTATGAAATCACTGCAAAAATACAAATGATATCTAACAGACATAAATATATATCATTATATCTTGAATTTTCAGTAGAAACATTGATCAATTCAGTTACAACGACATACTAATTCAAATAAAATATTTTGTTGACAAAGTGTAATATTGATCAATAAACACAAGCATAACCAAGTATACTGCATCAATGTTAAAAATAGAATATTATATATTGAAATATAAAGAGTATCCAAAATAATACCAATCATGATATCAACTTGGAGATTTCCAGTCACATCCCATTTCCAAAGATAAAACTTCAGCCAGGAAGAATAATATTTCGAATATGTTTCTCTTCAGTCACTACATCCCCTATCTCATAAAAATTACAAGCTTATATAATACTACTAGTCTTTCGATTCAGTTTTCCCATAAATGCTATATGCTATACTATAGGAGTCCTATCACTATCAAAGAGTATCGAATCTCTTTTCATTAGACACTTGTCACTAGAAGATAACAATAAAAACAACTAGCCTAAAACATTTGCTGTTTTAAAGGAACTGGAAAATTCGTGGCTGTGTCAAAATTCTAGTCTTCAATACACATCCACGTCTTCCAACTAAAATCCAGAATATTAGAAACGTCCTGAAACTGTAGAGGATAGCGATGACATACCCACCTATTTTAAACAAACAAAAGCATCTTATTAACAACCAAATTTAATCAGAAATAACAAAAGAAACTATAATTTATATGTGTGCCTGTAAAATCTACGATTTTACAGGCATGCACAAAAAAGATTTTATTACCTATTGACAGAGAGACAAACCATATAACTGAAAATGGAAATAATCATCAGGTTCTATTTTTTAAATCGACCACTCTTCTGGCTTCGGCTAGTTTCGCTTTAAGCCTGATGATCACTAGATTTTGCTTTTCTATTTGTTCAAGCAAATGTTGATTTGTACCTATCATTGATTTTTTTGCCTTCTTATATTGGTTCTTTTTGATGTTCATTTCCTTCCACCTGTTAATCCATTTTAACAACTCTTCCCTGAACATCTTATTTTCCACCTCCTTTAAAGCTACATTATCTTGACACTATTTAAGTTCATTTTTCAATTCTATAATCTTAGTCTCATATACCTTGTCCAGGACTTGTTGGAGAGTTTCAGGCCTCCTTGTCATGACACGAATCAGCTTCCTGGGAAGAATCAAGATTATCTATGTCTTGACTAGGTGATGGAAAACTCATAAAAGATGGCTCGGGGCCTGAACCATAGGCGTCCATACACGATGGGGCAACTTATGCCTTACCTGACTCTGTAATGTCTTTAGCCAATTTTGCACTATTATTCTTTATAAGAGTAGGAACATCCATATAAGTAATTTCGGGAACCGATGATGGAACGTTGTCCCCAAGATGGACAATCACTGGCTGAGTACTCTGTTGAGTAGTCATAGGAACAGAAGATGTAGTTGTATTGTTTATGCTTCTAGTAATTCTCCTCGAATGAACAAACACAAGATTTTTTGATTCAAAACCTTCTCTGTCACAACACAACTGTGCTAGTTGTTCTAGTTTATGCATAGACTCATTGCCAAGTTTACGAGGAGTATTCAACTCAGAGAGATTTTTATAATCAACAGCATTAACATCTTCATTTTTGGTTAACTTGTCCCCTATCTTTGCAGGTGTATTACAGTGTTTATCAGATGGGGATTGGTTCAAGGTTATTTCAGAGTAACAGGGAGCTACGTTCCCAACCCCATCATCACTGATACCCGTATTTATGGGTGGATTGGCTTCCTGAAGCTCTTTATCCTTTGATTCAACCTCATGAACATTACTAACTTCGGATTTTATAGTAGCCTTTCGTTTCCTACGGGTCTTTGGGGAAGGGTTTGGCCAATATTGAGTCGGCCCTAATTGACATTCAATTAAAAACTCATCCCACGATTTAGCATTAAGAGACAGTTGATGCTGTATTATAATTTTGACTAAACCATGATGAAATAGACTTCTATCAGGATTATCGAAACTTTGAACCGAATGCGACATTTTTTTTCAGACTTTGCCATAGGTAAAACGACAGATTAAGTTTACAGCCTTTTAATGCTAACAGTAGTCATAGGTGATAATAATGTAGGTGAGAAAATCATCCATCGCACGATACGTACCTGACCAAGATCTCATAGAATGCTCACCATTATAGCTTTAGAAACCTGACCGAAACCCCAATCTTCAGTTTAACACTGGCCGGCAAAGGAAACAACAAGGACTGACATTTCTTTTTATTCACTTTCCCACCTTTAAACCATCTCTCTCTGGTTTGTGGGAGCTTCGTGGCCTCTGCAATTTTGTCTTCGTCAATGATAAAATTGAAATCCCCAATCTGTGCTACGTTTTCTTTCAAACTCAGAGCAAACAGTTTGGTAACCTCGACATTATGGCCATTAAAGCACCTAAAGAACTGACCCCATCCAACCTTTTCAAATAGCATGGAAAATTTCTCATCTGCTTCAACAAGCTCTGACCCTGAGATTTCAAAACGACTAAGAGGAGCCATGGCTTCCTCACGACTATCCTGATTACGAAATGGAATGAATGGAGTCATGAAGAGGGAAGGGATAGGCACCTAGGTAAAAGACATGATGCGAAATGTCAAATCCTCACATGCTTCATGCCTAACAGAGATGAGGGCTCCATGTTTGGCAATTTTAACCGAATTTAGAGATGATGAACACTACAACCAGTGTTTTTCTATGATAAATGCATGACTAACCACGACTAACTGTAAATCTTAATCAATTCTACATATCAGGGATTATTCTATTCATGAATCGTAAATCAAGACATTGATTACACATAGTTTGGCATGATGAGCTCATACAACGTCATGAAATGGAATGGTTATCAGTCATATACAACATTAAATCCTGCTGATATGATTCATTAACACATTTCATAGCTGTCAATTAAAACGAAAGGTGTTAGACAAATCTTCATACCAACGTAGTGATCCAAGTAACAGGTGTTAATGATGTGACATATGGGTCATTTATCTTCATAAAAACGGCCAATTAATGAATTATTCTAGATTATACGTGAAAGGTGGTAGTGTTTATTATCATGATAATATAGTGTCGAAACAGTAAACCCTAGTGTTTGCAATACAACTAACTAATGATCTAATTTAACACTTAAACCATGTATATACATAAAGTCTCATAAATATAGTTTTAAAACTTTACAAAATACCATCTATTAATATCCAAATCAAATTTGATAGGATATAAAGCTATAAAACTATGACATATGAAGATTTCAAAACGATATTCATTCATTTGCTTTTTCACTAGCTATATATATACAATTTTACAAAGTCATGGTATGATATTTAAGTTACATATAAAATGTGAACTTTTAGGTTTAATAAGATTTTTTATTTAATAATTCACCTTTAGTTCCAGTGATTTTAAGAACTTATAATATCTTATCAATAACCATTTTAAAACAAATTCAAAATGTGTTTTCATTGAACCCCAATTAGCATACTATCCATTTAAATTTCTTAAATCAACATATATAATCAGATAGATTAATTGATGATAGAATTGATTATATAACAAATGATGAAACTGACAGCTGCTAATTATCAACTTTATGAAAATGTTTTCATAAGCTTCTAATATGTCACTTGACTCTTCTACAATTGAGAGTACCTTCAGAATCGAAGATTCTGAAGGCACTGTTTTATAATTTTTACCTTTAAAATCATAAAAGAGAGCTGATCCCACTTCATCCTAATAAAAAAAATGAAGGGGTTGTTGTTGACTGCCAACAAATGGCGACAACCTAGGAGAACTAGTTATCTCTGCTTCATACAACTTATAAATGATATAAACAAAATCTTAAAACTTATAAAAAACAATAAAAAATTCTTTATCTAAATAAAAACCATTATTTTTATTCATATTCATAAGTATAACTCAGAAATATTCCGTCTTTTGAAACAGAGATCTAGTTAGGGATAAACTTAAAAAATATCCTGATCGAAACCAAGTACTTCATAGTAAAAATAACCTGCACCATCAGTATAGGATATAGAAATCTACTTTTCCAAAAAATTTCCGGAATCTGTTGCATAAACATAATAATTTTTTTTTTGGTTTTGTTTTCTTTTCTTTAAACAATAATTCTGACTGAAGACTACTATCTAGGTATGGTATCCCAATATGATAGTATCATTCATGATAACTGTCTGGAATAAGCAAGCTGGCTCGTGATGAGACCTCTTGTCTTTTAATTTTTAAATCAAAAGCCATCACCCTGGTGATCAAAAATGAAGTTATTCTAGACAGCACTGATGATCATGATTAGGCCGGCTCGTGATGAGACTTCCTATTCTTCAGTCAAAATTTATGTTTTCTTTATTCACTTTCAACTTTTAAATTTTATAAAATGAGAGATCATTACCTAGCATGGTGACCAAATGGTAATGTCAGTCATTAATATCACTAGAAAATGAATCAGCTGGCTCGTGATGAGACCCCTTATCTCTTGGTTTGTTATACCAAAATCCATTACTAGTTTCCTAATAATGTCATAGTAGTAATATTTATGATTCTGATCAGACCGGCTTATTACTAAGACCTTCCGTCTCTCATTTTAGCATTTTATTGACTGGAACAAATTCTAAAAAGTTTTCAGATTGTAAATACTTTTGAAGACTGATGGTAGAGATCTGTAAAAGTTTTTCAAAAGTACAAGCTTCGAAAAAGACATTTAATAAGCTATCCCAACTTTTATAAGAAATAAAAAGGTGAGGAATAATCTGAGTAACACTTAAAAATAAAATAATGATAGGTCTTTTATAGATTTAAGAAACCTTGATCATCCTGAACAAATTTTTAAAAGATTTTAGTCTAGTATCATAATTTTCAAGCTCATGAGCAAACTGACTCTTTTTCAACTAGAAGATTTATTTATTTACATTTATTTATTCAATTGCTAACTAAAGATTATTGAAAAATTTGACAGTCTGAAATATTTGACTAATACTGACTGATTATATACAAAAATTTGATAGTTTGAAATATTTGACTAACAGAATTAAAACTGGCTGCAATAATAGAATGATGTTTGAAAGTTACAAAAGTTTTATGAATTTCTCATCATCCTTAAATTCTATGAACTATAAAAAAAAAAAAAATTATTTACAAACAACAAACAAATTGTATACGTTTTAAGACCAAAAATATTAACATAAATATTTTTTCAGGATCAGTCCATTCACTGGGAATGTTTCGCACTGACCTTCAAGTGTTTGTAATCGAAAGGTACTTGGACCTATCTTCTCAGCAATAATGAAGGGACCTAACCAAAGCTTCTGAAACTTAGTATGATCTCCTTTTTCCACATGAACTTTATCCCATTTTAAAACTAAGTCTCCCACCTGAAATTCTCGATTGGAACTAAATGATTGGTCAAACCAAGACTTCACAATTTTTTGATGTTTTGTAAAGTGTTGTTTTGACTTTTCTCTTTCTTCCTCAAGATTTAGCAAAGTATTAATTCTCTTTTCCATTGCTGAAAATTCTTCATCTTGAACAGACTGAGCTAACTGTAATGAAGGTAAGAATAAATTCGGTGGTAAAATAGCTTCAGTTCCATATACTAAGAAGAACGGTGAGTTACCTATCACATCCTTAGGAGTTACTCTGTCTGCCCAAAGGGCATTGACTAATTCTGTATGGCAATCTCGATGGTGAGCTAAATAGTTCTTTTGAGAATTTTCAATAAATTTTTGTTTATTGATTCAGCTAAACCATTTCCATGAGGATGGTAGTTAGCTGAATACCTGATTCTTATTCCCTTCTCTAAGGAAAACTGAGTTAACTCAATTGATGAAAAATATGAAGCATTATCAAAGACGAGGGAATCTGGAATACCAAATCTTGTTATGATAAAGAATTCTAAAAATAATATAACCTGATTGGTATTTACAACCCTTAATGGTGCAGCTTCTACCCAACGAGTAAAATAATCAGTTGCAGTTATTATATATTTATGTTGCTTAGATGAGGGAGGATTTATTGGCCCTACTATATCAATACCCCATTGTTGAAAGGGTCTTTCTACTGAAACAGGTTGCAAAGGAAAAGCAAGTTTCTTAACCCTTCCCGCAGCAAGTTGACATTCCTGGAATTTTCTAACAAAAGTATAGGAATATCGAAACAAGGTAGGCCAATAATAGCCAGCCCTAAGAATTTTATGCGCAGTAGTTTCTCCACCAAAATGACCTCCTGCTGGTCCAGAATGTAACTCCTTTAGAATTACATCCATTTCATCTTTGTCCAGACATCGAAAGCAATACTCCGTCTGAATTTCTCCGAAAGAGGACATTATCAATTAATAAATAAGGAGAAGATTTCAATCTAAGTGCTCTTTTATTTTTTGGTTCTAGGTAATCAGGAGCAGTTCCTGTTTCCAAAAGTATTCTTATGTTTGTATACCAGGAATCTTGTGGTGGAGGATAAAATTAAATTTCTTTGGTAAGTAAAACCTCATCAATGACAGTTTTAGTTTTATCATTATGCAGATGAGCAGCTTCAGCAGCTAATTTACATAATCCTTGACCTTTGACTATCGTTGAGGGTTTGATTTCTAAGTCATACTCTTGAAGCGCTGTCATCCAAGGTGCCCTTTTCTCACCTAAATCCTTTTGCACTAACAAGTTTCTGACTGAGGAATAAGGGACTATTATTTTCGTTTTAGATTTCAATAAATATGGATGAAAATGTTTAACAACTTTAAAAACATCAAAATCTTGTTTATCAACTTCATGATAATTAAGTTCAGCACCTTTGAAATTTGAACTCATGAAGGAGATTGGTACTTCGTTATTTTGCTGATTTAATTGGGTTAAAACTGCTGCATATGAAATATCAGAAGCAAAAGTATACAATATGAAATCTTTGTTAAAATCTGGGCTTAGAAGGCTAGGAGATTTTGAAATGGCTTCTAAAATTTTCTGAAATGATTCTTTTTCAGTTTGTCCCCAATTAAAAATAGCGTCTTTCTTAATCATTTTCTGCAAAGGACGAATGATTTCGGATAAACTGGGAATGAATCTCCTAACAAAATTTATTTTACCGAGAAATGATTACATTGCTTTCTTGCTAGAAGGATAAGTTATTTTTGAAATGGCTTGGGTTCTTTCAGGATCAATCATGATTCCATATTTTGAAACCACGCAACCTAATAAAATACCTTCTGAAACAGTAAATATTGTTTTTTTAGGATTTAAGGATATTCCAAATTTTCTACATCGTTCAAATACCTTTCTAAGGTGATTAATATGATCAGGTCGATGTTTAGAATATACAGTAACGTCATCCAAATAGACAATGACTGAATGGTTAATTAATCCTCTAAAAGCAATATCCATTGCTCTTTGACAGGTTGCCCCAGCATTGATTAACCCAAAGGGCATCTTGCGGTAAGCATATGTTCCCCATGGAGTTCTAAAAGCAGTTTTCAATTGATCATATGGGGAAACTAATATTTGGTTGTATCTTGACAAACCATCAAGGAGTGACAATATCTCAGACCCAGACACCTTTTGAAGAATTTGTTCCATGGGAGGAACTGGGTAATTATCCTTTTCAGAAGACTTATTCAGATTTCTAAAATATACACATAATCTAATATCTCCGTTTTTCTTCCTGAGTGGAACTAGGTTTGCTACCCACTGAGTATGTTTGATGGGAATTATAATCTTGGCAGCTAATCATTTATTTAGTTCCTTCTTAATTGTTAGTTCTAGTGATGGGTGATATTTTCTTAACTTTTGTTGAAAAGGTTTTGACTCTTGTTTAATGGGAATTATGTGTTGCATGACTTGTTTGTTGAAGGTTTTCAGGTCATCATATATCCATGCAAAGACATCCTTAAATTCTTTAAACAATTTTATAAATGCTGTTTTTTCTGTGGGGTTGCAATCTATGCCTAGATTAATAGTTTGGGGATCAAATCTGTTCCTAAATTTATGGTTTCATACCTCATTTGAGAGATATTAGTTTTACAATTAGGGACAGATCTAAATTTATCCTGCAGATCAAAGAACTTTTCTAATCTTAGTACTGAATTAGGGACTAGTTTTACCTTTTCAAAAGCTTTTTCAACTAAACAAAAATCATTTATTACCGAAAAATCCCGCAGATTTTCTTCATGAGTAACTTCATCTATGGCTTAATCTTTAAAGGTATCTTCATTCATCAGAAAATTCAGCACCTGCACATCATTATCAAATACACGCCAGTTGAAAATATTATCTGGTATGGAAGGTCTAAAAATCAATTCAACTGAAAAGAAATCTGGTGTAAGATTTTTTGACGGAATTAACTTTGATGCTACATTTGCCAATAAATCTGCTTCCTGATTTTGACTTCTAGAAACAAAAATTATGTTAAATTCGTCAAAATGTGAAATAAGGTTCCATACCTCTCGTTGATAACTTTGTAAATGTTCAGATAGGCAGTGAATGGAGTTACGAACTTGTCTGACGATGATCTCGGAATCACCGTATGCAATTAACTCTTTGATATTCAAATCAATTGCTTTTTTGAAACCTTGTATTAAAGCTTCATATTCCACAGCATTGTTTGTACAATTAAATTCCATCCTACAAGCTATACATGTTTTATTTCCCTGAGGGTCCACCAGTAGGCAACCAGCTCCTGCTCCTTCTTTGGATTTCGCACCATCAAAATATAAAGTCCAAATAGAACTATTCACAACCACTTTGCTAGGCTATAATATTTACAATATTCATATTATCTACATCATTAATGGTTTCCTTGAATTAAGAGTTAGGAGAAATAGATGTCACATTTCTAATTTCAGATTGCTGTTTATTTTCAGAAAAGGCAGAATTTTCAGCTTTAAAATTACGAAATCCCAATTCATACATGTAATTCCCCATAATGCAATCTGAAAATAAAACAGGTTCGCTAGGATCATGCAGTTCTGTGACAGTATGTTTCATATATCTTTCTCTATTTATCTTTATCTGATTTGACTTTCCGTTCTTAGGTAACCATAATGTTGACCAGTCCGTGGCAAAGAATCCCTTCAATTGTTGAGACCAATCCCTACTTAAAAATACCCCATATGCATCTGGAATATCTGCAACAACAATATCTATAATTTGATAAACCGAAGGGTTACAAGCAATCCTGACTAAGACATCTTTCATTTCCCCTACAACCTTCACATTTGTCCTGTCCAATTGAGTTATTTGTGAATTTGATAGAACATATTTCCCATTCAACTTCTTGCATATTGATAAAGGCATCACATTGGAGGATGCTCCGGAGTCTACCATGCAATTATGAACATTCCTATTGAAAATCTCAAAGGTAAGTAAGAATGGAGGTGTGGTTGGTTTAGAATTCTTACCTATAAGTGAGGATTTGTCAGCCATTGCTTTTCCTTTTTCAGTTGCTATTGAATCATTATTAGAACTATTTGCAACAACATTTTGTTTTGCATTAGGAATAATTGAACTCATGGTAGGATTTATAACATGACTATTAGGCATTGGGTAAATTTGAAGAAGGTCGTACATACTGATGTTTGCACGTGTCTTCTTTAAATCTTCAATTATATCATATTGTAAATCTAATTTTGGAGCATTTTGAATAGGCTGGGTAATTTTGGTTGATTGTGTCTGTTTGCCAGATTGAGTTTGTTTATTAGGCTGTGAATTATTGTTGTCATTATTTGTAGTAGAACTTGACGAGGCTCCAAGAGTGTTTGCGAATGCTCTACTACGAGTATTATAGGCATGTTGTCCTGTAGGCAAACTTTTACTCTCATATCAAGACTATCGCAGAAATGACCGTTAACTTGTTGAGGTTCCTCTGATTCTTCATCATTTTCTGATTCCTCTTCTTCTTCGTTTTTAGTTATTTCTTGATTAGAAGGATTTTTAGATAAATATAAAACAACTTGAATTGTATTAAAAATTTCTTCATTCGGTGCTATGTCAGGTGGTGTATTTTTACTATTTGTATTTGGGTTTTGTCTAAACTGATTTCTGAAATATCCCCTAGAAGGAGAAGCTTCAGAATTGGTTTTCTTTAATCCTACAACTTCATTGGTTAATGTACGAATAGCATTTTGCAGCTGTTCTATATCAAATGCTTTGTCTTTTTCTAAATTGAGTTTTTTCGTCTTCCTACGAGGAAAAGTATCAGATTTCCCACTTCTATCTGGTTCATAGGACATAGAATCCTTCTCGACTTTAATGGCTTCCTCAAAAGTTTCTACTAACGTTGTTTTCCCAGCTCTCTTAACGAACATCCCAGAATATTTTGGTAAAGCTGATGTATAATTTTCAATAAGTATATCCTCGGGTGGTTGAGAAGAAATTGGAATTTTGTTTTTTAATGTCAGAAACCTTTGATTGAAATATTTGATTCTTTCTTTAGGCTCCATTTTAATCCTAGATAACTCTAGGGCTAAAAGAGAAGGTGTTTTATCTTCCCCAAATTTATCTAAAAAGGATTTATTAAATTCACCCCAGTTTGTGATTGATCCATGTACTAACGAAAAATACCAAGTAGAAGCTCTTCCTTCGAAAGTTAAAGGAAACAAACGACAAACTACATGTTCATGCTGAACGTTCAAGGTTTGAACAACTAACATGAATTTGTCGACATGCACTTCTGCAGGTTCTTTGTCATCTGGGTTAAACTTAGGGAGGAGTTTATCTGAGTGTTTAGGCAAAGGATGTTGTACACCAGGGACAACTACAGCAACTGTTCTTAGCCAAGGAAGTTGTGCATTAGGTGGAGGATTTCCTCCTCCCACAGTATGTTTTCTGCCATTGGACTTCTTTCAGAACTTGAAGAACTCCTTGAATTGGATGATCTTTGACTATCAGGTGATGATTCAGGAGGAGAAGGTGGCTAATCAAAATTTCCTTCTGCAGTTAGTCTTCTAGTAGTGTTTGTTTGAGTAGTTTTCTTTTGATGACTTTCACTTTGAGGACGGGGAGTGCTATCAAATACTTCCAAATCTTGAGTAACTATGGTCAATTGCGGATTATGTCGCTGTTGTCTAGGTAGACCATAATCTATTGGAGATACACCAAGTTGATTAGCGTATGCTCTTGTAAGAATATGTCGTGATTCTTCTAAAGTTTGAGTGCTTTGTTCAAGAGTAAATGGAGATGTGATAGGATCACGTTCAAGGATGCTCCTAACAGTTTCTATAAACGGTGATCTACTGACTTCTGGAGGATTTTTACTGGTTGAAAGTTTTTCATTAGTTTCACCTGCCTTTACTCATTAACAAGCACTCCTTCTAGCGCCATTTGTTGGCCTGATTTTCTGACCTAGGCCAACAAGGAGATTATTCCCACACAATCAGCTTAAAGTAGCTTCCGGTGTGTTTGGAGTAGCAAAATCTCGCAGGTTATGGTCCTGCTACCAACTAAATTTTTCTCTTAAGGAGAAATTAAAATTCAATAAAAATCTATCCTAATGTTATTTCTGTCTAAAGAAACCCTAAAATTATTTTCAACTACCTAAGTTATCCTACAATTGCTTTCTTAAGGAAAGTCTTCGATTTTTGAAGATTTTATATTTTAATTTTTTAAATATAAAAGACTATTAAAATTATTCTAAAAATTACACGAATTCTATTTAACAACTATTAAATGTAAACTATACTAGGATAATAATAACCGAACTATCTTAACTATCCTATTTATGCTATCTCAGCTGAGAGTGATTTTGAATATTATAATAATTATTAATTAATATAATGATGAACAGAAAGATAAGGAGTAAGATCTAAACGAAAATATTTAAATCATTCTGCTGTAAAATAACTTAACAAAGAAACTGAAATAAACAATTACTTTGAATTTTCTGAAGTGTCTAATTAATTAATAACTAATAACCAATATTAGATATTTGAATAAGAGATAATGTTCAGTATGAAATCACTGCAAAAATACAAATGATATCTAATAGACAAATATATATCATTATATCTTGAATTTTCAGTAAAAACACTGATCAATTCAGTTACAATGACATACTAATTCAAATAAAATATTGTGTTGACAAAGTGTAATACTGATGGCTCGGGGCCTGAGCCATAGGCATCCATACACGATGGGGCAACTTCTGCCTTACCCGACTCTGTAATGTCTTTATCCAATTTTGCACTATTATTCTTTATAAGAGTAGGATCATCCATATAAGTAATTTTGGTAACCGACGATGGAACTCCGTCCTCAAGATGGACAATCACTGGCTGAGTACTCTGTTGAGTAGTCATAGGAACAAAAGCTATAAGTGTATTGTTCATGCTTCTAGTAATTCTCCTTGAATGAACAAACACACGATTTTTTATTCAAAACCTTCTCTGTCATAGCACACCTGTGCTAGTTGTTCTATTTTATGCATAGAATCATTGCCAAGTTTACGAGGAGTATTCAACTCAGAGAGATTTTTATAATCAACAGCGTTAACATATTCATTGTTGGTTAACTTGTCCCCTGTCTTTGTAGGTGTATTAAATCATTTATCAAATGGGGATTGGTTCAAGGTTATTTCAGAGTAACAAGGAGCTACGTTCCCAACCCCATCATCACTGATACCAGTATTTATGGGTGGATTGACTTCCTGAAGCTCTTTATCCTTTGATTCAGCCTCATGAACATTACTAAATTCAGATTTTATAGTAGCCTTTCGTTTCCTACGGGTCTTTGGGGAAGGGTTTGGCCAATATTGAGTCGGCCCTAATTGACATTCAATTAAAAACTCATCCCACGATTTACCATTAAGAGACAGTTGATGCTGTATTATAATTTTGACTAAACCATGATGAAATAGACTTCTATTAGGATTATTGAAACTTTGAACCAAATGCGACATTTTTTTTCAGACTTTGCCATAGGTAAAAAGGCAGATTAAGTTTACATCCTTTTAATGCTAACAATAGTCGTAGGTGATAATAATGTAGGTGAGAAAATCGTCCATCGCACGATACGTACCTAACCAAGATCTCATAGAATGCTTGCCATTCTGGCTTCAGAAACCTGACCGAAACCCCAATCTTCAGTTTTGTACTGGCCGGCAAAGGCAACAGCAAGGACTGACATTTCTTTTTATTCACTTTCCCACCTTTAAACCATCTCTCTCTGGTTTGTGGCCGGAGCTTCGTGGCCTTTGCAATTTTGTCTTCGTCAATGATAAACCTGAAAACCCCAATCTGTGCTACATTTTATTTCAAACTCAGAGCAAACAGTTTGGTAACCTCAACATTATGGTCATTAAAGCACCTAAAGAACTGACCCCATCCAACCTTTTCAAATAGCAGGGAAACTTTCTCATCTGCTTCAACGAGATCTGACCCTGAGATTTCAAAATGACTAAGCAGAGCCATGGCTTCCTCACAACTATCCTGATTATGAAATGGAATGAATGGAGTCGTGAAGAGGGAAGGGATAGGCACCCAGGTAAAATACATGATGTGAAATGTCAAATCCTCACATGCTTCATGCCTGACAGAGATGAGGGCTCCAAGTTTGGCCATTTTAACCGAATTTAGAGATGATGAACACTACAACCAGTGTTTTGCTATGATAAATGCATGACTAACCATGACTAACTGTAAATCTTAATCAATTCTACATATTAGGGATTATTCGATTCATGAATTGTAAATCGAGACATTGATTACACACAGTTTAGCATGATGAGCTTGTACATCGTCACAAAATGGAATGGTTATCAGTCATATACAACATTAAATCCTGCTGATATGATTTATTAACACATTTCACAGCTGTCAATTTAAACGAAAGGTGTTAGCTAAATCTTCATGCCAACGCAGCGATCCAAGTAACAGGTGTTAATTATTTGACATATGGGTCATGTATCTTCATAAAAAATGTCAATTAATGATTTATTCTGGATTATCCGTGAAAGGTGGTAGTGTTTATTATCATGTTAATATAGTGTCGAAACAGTAAACCCTAGTGTTTGCAATACAACTAACTAATGATCTAATTTAACACTTAAACCATGTATATACATAAAGTCTCATAAATATAGTTTTAAAACTTTACAAAATCCCATCCATTAATATCCAAATTGAATTTGATAGGATATAAAGCTATAAAACTATGACATATGAAGATTTCAAAATGATATTCATTCATTTTCTTTTTCACTAGCTATATATATACAATTTTACAAAGTCATGGTATGATATTTAAGTTACATATAAAATGTGAACTTTTAGGTTTAATAAGAATTTTTATTTAATAATTCACCTTTAGTTCTAGGAATTTTAAGAACTTATAATATCTTATCAATAACCATTTTAAAACAAATTCAAAATGTGTTTTCGTTGAACCCCAATTAGCATGCTATCCCTTTAAATTTCTTAAATCAACATATATAATCAGATAGATTAATTGACGATAGAATTGATTATATAACAAATGATGAAACTGACAGCTGCTAATTATCAACTTTATGAAAATGTTTTCATAAGATTCTAATATGTCACTTGACTCTTCTACAATTGAGAGTACCTTCAGAATCGAAGATTCTAAAGGCACTCTTTTATAATTTTTACCTTTAAAATCGTAAAATAGAGATGATCCCCCTTCATCCTAATAAAACAAATGAAGGGGTTGTTGTTGTCTGCCAACAAGACCAAGCGTAAATAAATGTGTTGCAAAACAGTAAACCAATCAAAGCAAACTAAACTTGGAGCTTTATAATCAAATCTAAAACTAAGTACAAAACAATAACTGGAAATATATTCAATATGTAAGCAAACCTACAATAGAAAAAAAAAAACTTCTACTCTACCTCTTCAGCAAACTATACCATAAACTAATGATTCTTAACCAATCATAAAAACATCATGAAACTGGTTTACACCTTGAAAAGTAAACTTACAATAAACTAGGTTATGTGAACTTTTATCATCAAACTTTAAAATACTAAAAACCAATGCATCTTTAAAATCTAAATGAACCTATTAATATTGAATTTGAAATAACTAAAATGAACCTATTAATAGGAATGTACAAGATCTGACCCTGAGATTTCAAAACGACTAAGAAGAGCCATGGCTTCCTCACAACTATCCTGATTACGGAATGGAATGAATGGAGTCGTGAAGAGGGAAGGGATAGGCACCCAGGTAAAAGACATGATGCGAAATGTCAAATCCTCACATACTTCATGCCTGACAGAGATGAGGGCTCCAAGTTTGGCCATTTTAACCGAATTTAGAGATGATGAACACTACAACCAGTGTTTTGCTATGATAAATGCATGACTAACCATGACTAACTGTAAATCTTAATCAATTCTACATATTAGGGATTATTCGATTCATGAATCGTAAATCGAGACATTGATTACACACGGTTTGGCATGATGAGCTCCTACAACGTCACAAAATGGAATGGTTATCAGTCATATACAACATTAAATCCTGCTGATACGATTTATTAACACATTTCACAGCTGTCAATTTAAACGAAAGGTGTTAGCTAAATCTTCATGCCAACACAACGATCCAAGTAACAGGTGTTAATTATTTGACATATGGGTCATGTATCTTCATAAAAATGGTCAATTAATGATTTATTCCGGATTATCCGTGAAAGGTGGTAGTGTTTATTATCATGTTAATATAGTGTCGAAACAGTAAACCCTAGTGTTTGCAATACAACTAACTAATGATCTAATTTAACACTTAAACCATGTATATACATAAAGTCTCATAAATATAGTTTTAAAACTTTACAAAATCCCATCCGTTAATATCCAAATTGAATTTGATAGGATATAAAGCTATAAAACTATGACATATGAAGATTTCAAAATAATATTCATTCATTTTCTTTTTCACTAGCTATATATATACAATTTTACAAAGTCATGGTATGATATTTAAGTTACATATAAAATGTGAACTTTTAGGTTTAATAAGAATTTTTATTTAATAATTCACCTTTAGTTCCAGGGATTTTAAGAACTTATAATATCTTATCAATAACCATTTTAAAACAAATTCAAAATGTGTTTTTGTTGAACCCCAATTAGCATGCTATCCCTTTAAATTTGTTAAATCAACATATATAATCAGATAGATTAATTGACGATAGAATTGATTATATAACAAATGATGAAACTGACAGCTGCTAATTATCAACTTTATGAAAATGTTTTCATAAGCTTCTAATATGTCACTTGACTCTTCTACAATTGAGAGTACCTTCAGAATCGAAGATTCTAAAGGCACTCTTTTATAATTTTTACCTTTAAAATCATAAAAGAGATATGATCCTTCTTCATCCTAATAAAAAAAATGAAGGGGTTGTTGCTGTCTGCCAACAAGACCAAGCGTAAAGAAATGTGTTGCAAAACAGTAAACCAATCAAAGAAAACTAAACTTGGAGCTTTATAATCAAATCTAAAACTAAGTACAAAACAATAACTTGAAATATATTCAATATGTAAGCAAACCTACAATAGAAAAAAAAAAAACTTCTACTCTACCTCTTCAGCAAACTATACCATAAAATAATGAATCTTAACCAATCATAAAAACATCATGAAACTGGTTTACACCTTGAAAAGTAAACTTACAATAAACTAGGTTATGTGAACTTTTATCATCAAACTTTAAAATACTAAAAACCAATGCATCTTTAAAATCTAGATGAACCTATTAATATTGAATTTCATCATCATTAAAACTGAAATAATTAATCTATGTGTTAATATAGAACTAAATATGAATTGTTGGAGGTGGATTCGAATCCCAATTAGCTACATAACACGATGGAATGTTGAAAAAGCAACCTCTACCTTAACTAACTATTTCTGCAAAATCAAAATACTGAAAATTATGGAAACGAATTAAAATTCTGTCTAAGTGTGAATTAAATGATGAATGACAGTCTGCATTAAGGTGCGAATGGAATGCTGAAAAATAGTTTGAGTGAAGGTGGGAACTAAGTTCTGAAAGACAATATAAACAGAGGGATGACTGGCTGGTCGTATGGATTCTAAAGGCATAAATTGCATAAAAATGCAGGAAATTATATGTTATAAAAAAACATAGTGTCACCTATAGGAAAACGAACTACTTGCTTGTAGAAACAAAATGACTTAGAGGAAAATGTAATAGATATATGCATGAACGAAATGACTTAGCAACAAATATAAAAATAAATTGCTGAATATACACAAATGGAACCTCTGATTGTTGAGGGGACCTTCCTAGCAAGTAGGGGTTTATTTCCTAAGTTGCTCAGTCACCAACCATTAACAAAAAACGAGAATGATCACCAACACATGAAATAAAGACTTTTTATTAAACCGAAACAAAGTTTACAAAACGTTTTTTCTCCCTTCCTCTTCAAAACCAAAGAGGTATTTATATGATGATTACAATGGAGATCAAGTCGACCACCTCTTGCTAAAAATATAGGTTCTTTACTGCTGTAACAACTACCCATCAAAACAGGAACGAGTTCAGAAAATGGCCAACCATAATTTTTGGAAAAGTTGGTTTTAGAGAACCACAATTTTCTCCCAAATGGATTCGAATTTTGTGAAAAGTCCTCACAATGATCAAAATGGGCCTATTCTCCACAAAACCCATGTGCTCGAATTTTCAATTTCACTTTTGTTTGCCCAAAAATATAGCTCGATAATATGCTGTCTATTAAAAACATGTGGTTTGCATGGGCGTCGGGATGAGCGTTCGAATGACTTGTAACTAAAATCTGTTCATAAATTCAGATTCTGAGCAGATTTTTTGCTAGTTTGTTGGCCACGTTGAAGGCTGAGTGTTGGGTTGTTAAACTCAATGCTTGATTCCTGGAGCTGGCCTCCCTCACGTGAACCATTTTGATTGAATAGACTGCATGTGTTTAAATGATATATCATTTGAATATAAGTTGATCCATGATGTGCATATCCGTGAACCTGCATACAAAAAAGCACAAGTATATACATTTGTTTAATTTAAAACATTGTTACAAACTAACAAATTGTTTTAAGAATCAAACCAAAATTATTAAAACGTGGTTTGACTTTGTTTTATGTTTATTTGTTTTATGTAGTGACTATTTGTTTTATGTTATGTTTATATTATAAGGGATTAGTATATATTTAAATAATAATAATAACCT